>CAMZMU010000079.1:31780106-32044443 GCA_947311845.1 Poa pratensis | reverse complement strand
CCTCTCTCGGCAGGGTGCCGGGAAGAGTTTCTGAACCCTCCCGAGCTAGGGTTGACGGCTGTCGTGGGGTAGATAACACGGCAGATGCTACTTTGGGGTAGCTTGAGTTGATGGGCAAGGCGACACTAGCGTCTGGGAGATTGTTTAGCATTGCAGGGACAAAGGTTTACCCAGGTTCGGCCTCTCCATTGGAGATAAAGACCTACTTCCTGCTATCTTGTTATTGATCTCGATCTCGATAACCCGGCTACGACAACAGAGCCGGATCTCGATCTAGGTTACAAGGTTGTGGTGTTCTCTCGATGGTTCTCTCGCCTAAGCTTGGATCGTAAAGTTCTCCTCAACTAGGGCTCAGGGACCGGTTTATATAGACTACCGGGTCTCCTGGCACTTTACAATACGAACCCGGGCTCTACCCAGACTCGGAATCCTATTCTAGCTCTTCTAGCCTTCGTATCCTCCAAGTCACGAACCGCCTCTGGTCTTCTAGAAACTTCCCTTCCTGAACCGGGTTACCGCCAAAGCCTCTGGCCCAGCAACATAACCCGGCCCATGCTGATGGTTAGCTGGCCTGGCCGGGCCTCCTGCCTGGCGGGTCATGCTTCCCTCTTCATGGGCCTACCGGGTTTCCCCCCATCAGTAGCCCCCAGATTAACCTGGTTGCCAGGTTGGCATGCTGCTTCTTATTCTTGAATATTGCTTCTTTGAGCAGAGCTGATATCCTGGCCAGCCGGGTTAATCACCTGAAACATAAGATAACAGATAACAAATTTAACATTAGAACATGCCTCTTTTCTCCTTTGCTTGGCCAGTTTCTTTGGCGGTTCACGCCGTAACCCGGTTATCCTTGCCGGGTTCCGACGCCCGGGTTTCACTTTCAACACTTAGCGAAAACTATCACCCAACTATAACTCCATCCTTATCCATCTTAATCACGATCTTATCATTTAATACTCCGTAATTATCTCATTCCGTTTGTCGTTGACTTTTAGTCAAAGATCCTTATCTCTTCACTTTTTACCACAACACCCCTAGGGTTTTCACTGCGCCTATAAATAGGAGACCAAGAGACACCACGGTCATTTTTCCCCATCAGTTCATCTTCTTCCTCGCGCGCACTGTAGCAGCCGCGGATCCAATCTCAAATCGAGCCTCCCAATCTCCTGCAAGAAGATCCACAGGTACGATTATCCACATCCGTGCTCCGCACTTGATTCCAACTTGAATCTCGTCCAGATTTGCTTTGCATTTCCCTCTCCACGCATCTACATCTAGAACTAGGGTTTCACACCTCCATTGTTGTGCTCAGAGAACCCGAAGCTTCTCAGCCATGGTGAAGGACAAAGCCAAGGCCGGAGCTCCCCGTGCGGCGAAGAAGCTCGCAAAGAAGCCTCAAGCGCCCACGCCGGTGCATCTGGCTCCGCCGCCCCCGCTGCTACTCAGGTCAACTGGACCAAATCCACGGTGACGACCTTGATGCTTCAGGAATATGTGAACTGCGGCGAGCTCCCTCCAAAGGATGAGATCCAATGGCGCGCTGCTGGAGAAGAAATCCGCCCCAGCCCCAAGGAAGGTGAAGTGGTGGTTTTCCTCGACCACGTTCAGCGCGGCCTTCGCCCCCCGGGTTCCCTGTTTTTTCGCCGGGTCTTGAAGTACTACGGCCTTAGGCCTCAAGACATCGCGCCCAACTCCATGCTGAACATCAGTAACTATGTGGTGTTCTGTGAAGATTATTGCAAATGGCTCCAAGCCTCGAGCTGTTCCTCGAGTTCTTCTACTGCAACCCCTCTCGCAAGGATCAAGTACTCCATATGGGGGAGTTGCAATCCAGCGCCGAAGGGAATGCGATTTCCCGGCTCTCCTTCTAGCCAGCCATCCCAAGGGGTGGCAAAACACATATTTTTACTGCCAAGACACTTCACCAGAATCTGACGATGCCCGTTACCCGGCTTTCCGGAACTCGGGCTTAACATATGAGCCAAAATGAATAGTTATGCCGATGACGCCGAGCGGGTCAAGCTCGAGCCCATTCTTCGCCGGGCCAGAGCTTTACTCGCCCATGGCCTCAAGGGCACAGATCTGGTCAAGTGCTGGATCGGTTGGTTCATCCAGCCACTCAGCATCAGGACCCGGCTAATTTGCCAGTACACTGGTGAAACCACAGACAACTTGCGTTACTCTGAGATGACGCTCACTGATGATCAGCTGTGAAGAATGCCAAGAGATTGCTTGGCGAAAAGAAAGATGCCATTGCACTGAACGGGCTCGCCCCATTTAGTGCCAAGAACAAACCCCCACGGTAAAGCCAATACTCAATCCATTTGTTTACTTTAACCCGGTAAACTCATCCATAGACTGTTATTTACTGTGACTGCTTTTTCTCAGGACTCCAAGTGGTGGAGCGTGGATTTTACCCCAACATCCTCTCCTGACGGGGAGGACACAGAAAGTGAAGACGACGAAGAAGAAGAAGAAGGTGAGCTTGACTCCGTAGGCCGGCTCTTCCTCCAGTTGATTAACAACGAAGTCCCCAACAAGGACACCTCTACTGATAACCCGGCAAATTTTATTCCAGGCCCCACTGACCCGGCTTCTGACGTAGCGCCGGGTCCCCAACTACTGCAGCTCCTACTCAGAAGAGGACCCGGGCCACCATTGCCAAGGTACCACATTCTCTTTTCTCAATCTTCATGATGAACTCATCTCAAACTTAAGCACAATCACAGGAAAAGGAGGCTGAGAAGGAGGCTGAGGCGAACAAGAGACGCCGAACCCGGTCTTCTACAAGCCAAGCTTCCCTGAGCCCAGGTATCCCTCAACGCTCTTTATCAAGCTGGGCCAAATCCATCCAGAAGACGCCCAGCAAACAGTTCCCTTTAGCTGGCAAGATCCGGGTTCCTAAACCATCTCGTTTGTCAGATTCTTCCTCGGATGGTGTTAGCACACCCGAGGATTTCCAGATCAACGCCGGGTTAGAAATACTTCACACATCTTTTCCATATTTTACTGTCCCATTCTTGTTTAACTAAGACATTTTTGTTCCAGTGCCAGGGCTTTTATGGATGAAGACCCGGAATCTCCTCCCGCGGCGTCTCCTCCTCCAGCAACCACAGAGCCTTCTCCTATGGAGGCACATATGAAGAACCAGAGGACAAAGACGAGCCAAGGGAGCAAGCAACCCCCGCGGCTTCTCCAAAAAATGTTGTTGACCCGGTGCCAGAATCCTCCCCAGCTGCTCACTCGCCCGGGTTAGGCTCTGGGACTAAAGAAGATGAAGTGCAGGTTACTGGGACCCGGCACGTTCCAGTACAAAATGCTCCTGAGACTCTTGCCAAGGTGCCAGCCCCAGATGCTGACCCGGCAACTCCTGCCAAGAACAAGAACCCGGCTTCCTCCTCAAACTCACCGGCTCTGGACACCATGTCGTTCCAGCACTTTGCGACGAATATTTTTCTCGCCTAGCTCAACACAAGACCCTGGAGACAGAACTGGTCGCCCTGATCCAAAAACGATATCAGGTACCCATTTTTACTTCTTGCCTATATATTTTCTTGCATAACTATACCCTGAGTAGCCCCCAAGCTCTAAGTTCATCACTTGTGATGAGCTTGGTGCTTAATATGCATTCCTTAGGTAAAAACTTCAAACCTGTAGCCCCCAAGTGCCGGGTTGTCTGTTTACAGCAACCTGGGACTAAAAAACTTCCATCATTTAAAACTTGCCCATTTTCACATCGAAACTTTGAACACTGTAGCCCCCAAGTGCCGGGTTGTGTGCCTGCAGCAACCTGGGACTTCTTTATTACGTTGAACAATTGAACTTCAAACTGAGTAGCCCCCAAGTGCCGGGTTAGCTGTCCACAGCTACCTGGGACTTACAGTTAGAAAATTTTAGACTTTTTGCGCATGTAGCCCCCAAGTGCCGGGTTGCACGCCTGCGGCGACCTGGGACTAACATAACTTTTTGCATCTTAACAGGAAGACCATGCCAAGGCCCAGGCTGAGATCACCCGGCTCACTGACGCTGCCAAAACTGAATCTGAGACCCGGGCTGATCACTCAGCTCAACTCCAGGCCTTGGAAGAAAAGATTACTGCCCTGACGCAAGAAAACTCCGATCTGAAGAAGGACATGCAGGAGAACGAGGAGAACTTCCAGGAGCAACAGGAGACCCTGCAGAAGCAGCTGGATGAAACCAACAACGAGCTGACCCGGCTAAAAAGAATGATCACCTCTATGGTTGAATCTTTAGTGGGTAAGCACTACTCCTTTGAATTTCAACCTAAACTGATCAACAGACCCGGTTTTTGAAATTTCACTGTTACACTTTTCCTTACACAGGCCCTCGTGATGGAACCTCCGCAAAACCGCTGCAGAGAAGATCAAATGCATGTACACGCTGACACGTCAGCTGTACTTTGGCAGCTGCGAGGTCATCAAAGCCGCTAGGCTCTGGGAGAACCCGCCAAGCAAGTACACTGAAGTCCTTGGGCATCTGTCAACAATGCCGCAATGGATCCATCTGCTCAAGAGATCAGCTTGCAGGGCCGGGGTGATGCGAGGTCTTGCCTTGGCAAAGGCCTACCATCCCCAGCTAAACCCGGCTCCACTGAAGAAGGGCTTTCCTCAGTTTGACACTGATGGCAAGGAGTTCGATAAGAAGTGCTACGCCCGGGTTGTGAAGCAAACCCGGCACGTTGCCACTGTATTGCCAGCAAGATGAAGCTCACCACTTTGCAGCTTGGTAACTGAAAATGATGAAGAGATCATGGATGACGAGCCACAACGCGTCGATCTCCTCCAAAGCTATAAGGATTCCATTGACCCGGCAAAAATGCTCCTGGTACCTCCACTGCTCCCAGCTCCTCTACGCCAGTTATTCCTCCTCCGTCACGGGCGATAGCTGAAGAAGATGATGAAAACTTCTTCCAGCCACTTCGAAAAATCACCCGGCGCAAGACCAAGGCCAAAGAAACCGACGAGACCAAGGAGCCAGAGGCTAACCCGGCGGCCGCCGAAGAAGAAGACCCGGCAAAGATCGAAGAACAACCAACCGGCTCTCCTCCCCGTGACCCGGCTCCTGAAGCCAAAGCTTGAAAACTTACGCAGATGCTGTTATCTCTGCAAGAAAACAATCTTTATTCGGCCCTTTGGGCTTATTGTAATAACTTTTGCACTGTTGCACTATGCCTGTGATGGTGCGCCTATGCACCTGATGAAACTTTTTATGCTACTCTCAAACTTTTGCTATGAAATATGCCTCTTCTGTGGTTTTGATGACCCTTTTGATTTCTTTAACTGTGAGCCGGCTTTCGCATGGATACCCTGTCGCTACTTCTCTGAGAAAAACAGGGTCGAACCAAGTCCCAATGGGCTTCATGGTTGATTGAATTTCCAGGTGAGCAATCAGGCCATAAAATTGCGAGTCACATCAGCTCAACAGCAAGATAACCAAGAATAAACTAGTGGCATAAAGCCGGGTCTTGGGATTGCAGCTGCAAACTATTGTAGTAGGAGCCCCCAAGACCTGGATCAATGTTTATAAAGTAATGGCTTAACTATGCAACATTACCCCATTGATCCTCATACTGGTGGGACACGCTCTCTGGGCGTCCTCAAAGATAACTATGCACTTATTCTTATGACAAAAACATAAACAACTAAAACGTAAACTTCACCTTCATACTCTGAATCCAAAGTTATGGATACTGTAACGAAAACTGCACAGCCGGGTCACGAAACATCGAGACCCGGATGACCGTAAAAGCCGGGTCTTGGGCGAGCCCCAAGGCCAAGCCCCAAGACCAAACTTAACATAGAACTATGCAACACTACTATCAAACATCAAAAAAGAAACGAAAAGAACACAAATTTCTGTTCAACCTTCACTTTATTGATAGAAAAGGTTAGGTCAGCAAGCCGCCTCATTAAAAACCTTCCAGTCCCCTTAGGTACCCTGGTAAGGAAAAGAGCGCGTCTGAAACCTGCTGCCTGTTACATCGTGTTTTACATCTCATATCTCTCTCATGCTAAGTATAATATGGGCGCAGCTGCGCAATATTCCATGGCCTCTCACGCTCTTCCAATGAAAAGGTAGAGTGCGATGTGTCATTAACAGACTCGGACTTTTCTCTTGCATCCACCAAATAATATGAACCATTGTTCAATTTCTTGCTTATGATGAAGGGCCCTTCCCAAGGGGGAGATAACTTGTGCATCCCTTCTCTGGATTGCACCCATCGTAGCACTAAATCTCCCTCCTGGAAAGTGCGAGTTTTAACCCGGCGGCTATGATACCGCCTCAAATCCTGCTGATACTGCTGATCTCTCCAGTGCTTGTTCTCTGTTCTCCTCAAGCAGGTCCACAGAATCCTGCCGGGTCTGCTCATTTTCTGTTTCAACATAAGCCGCCACGCGAGGCGAGTCATGAATTATATCACTTGGCAAAACTGCCTCTGCCCCATACACCATAAAGAAAGGGGTCATCTTTGTGGATCTGTTTGGTGTTGTGTTGATTCCCCAAACTACTGATGGCAACTCCTCAACCCACGCTCCAGCAGCTCTGAGACAGGACCCGGAGACGTGGTTTCAAACCTCGAAGCAACTCCTGATTTGCTCGTTCTACTTGTCCATTGGCCTGTGGATGAGCAACTGAAGCAACATCTAAACGTATACCCTGATTTCCACAAAACTTTGCCATCTCACCAAGGGACATGTTAGTACCATTATCTGTGATGATACTATGAGGATACCCAAACCTGTGTATGATCTGCTTCAAAAACTTGACTGCTGTAGCTGCTTCACAATTAGTAACAGGCATCACCTCAACCCACTTTGTAAACTTATCAATGGCAACCAAGAGGTGGGTTTTCTTGCAAGGAGACATGCTAAAAGGACCCACCATATCAAGCCCCCAAACTGCAAAGGGCCAAGTCAAGGGTATTGTTCGCAACTCCTGAGCCGGCACATGAATTTGCCGTGCATATCTTTGGCAACCATCACATCTACTCACCAAGCGCTCTGCATCTGCCTGAGCTGTGAGCCAGAAGAAGCCGTGTCTGAAAGCTTTTGCTACTAAAGACCTTGTTGAAGCATGATGACCACAATCTCCCTCATGAATCTCTTTCAAAATTTGCCGGCCCTCCTTTCCAGACACACATCTCTGAAATACTCCAGAAACACTTCTCTTATATAACTCGCCATCAATAACTACGTAGGCCTTAGCCCGGCGCACAATTTGCCGGGATATAACTTCCTGCTCTGGCAGCTCTCCACGCAAAAGATACGCCAAATAAGGTTCTGTCCACTCTGGAATTTCATGAGTTGCTGCTACCAATTGCGAATCCGGGTCTTCCTGACCCGCCAGTTCCTCTACGCCCTGAGGCTTGACTGATGGAGTCCATAGCTCGTCCAAGAAAACGTTAGGTGGAACCGGCTCTCTGCGTGAGCCGAGTCTTGACAAAGCATCTGCAGCATCATTTTTCCTGCGGTCAATATGATCCACCTGATAGCCTGAGAAAAACCCGGCTACCCTGTCCACCTCTCTCCTGTAAGCCGCCATTGTCGCATCTTTTCTATCCCATGTTCCTGAAACTTGCTGTGCCACAGATCTGAATCCCCATAACAATTAATATGCTTGATGCTCATCTCCTTTGCCATACGCAAACCATGTAACAAGCCTCATATTCTGCCACATTGTTAGAGCAATCAAAGTGAATTTGCAAAACATAGCTCAGCTTATCACCCTTGGGAGAAGTTAACACAACTCCAGCTCCTGAACCTTGTGCTTGCTTAGACCCGTCAAAGTGCATAACCCAAGGTTTGAGACCCGGCGCAAGAGGTGGTGCACTCAACTGTGTCCAATCATTAAGAAAATCCGCCAATGCCTGCGATTTGATAGCTGTACGAGGCACATAGTCAATGTGGTAAGGCCCCATCTCTATTGCCCACTTGGCAATTCTTCCTGTAGCTTCTGAATTCCTGATAATATCTGCTAAGGGTATTGAACTCACCACTGTGATTGGATGCTCCTGAAAATATGGTTTCAACTTTCTACTTGCCATGAAAACACCAAATACTAGCTTCTGCCAATGCGGATAGCGCTGCTTTGCTTCTGATAACACCTCACTAACATAATAAACCGGCCTCTGAACCGGGTTTTCCTTGCCTTCCTCCTTACGCTCGACCACCACCACAGCACTCACAGCTTGAGGCCCGGCAGCGACGTATAACAGCATGGGTTCCTTGGGACCCGGGGCCGCCAGAACTGGCGCTTTTGATAATTGTTTCTTCAGAGCTTCAAATGCCTCGTCTGCTTCCTGATTCCACACAAAATTGTCTGTTTTCTTGAGTAACTTGTACAAAGGTATTGCTTTTTCTCCGAGCCGGGATATAAACCGGCTTAGCGCAGCCACACATCCTGTCAACTTCTGAACATCTGCCAATTCCTCAGGTTTTTTCAAACTCTGGATGGCTCTGATTTTTTCCGGGTTTGCCTCAATTCCACGCTCTGACACAATGAAACCGAGCAATTTTCCCGCTGGAACTCCAAACACGCACTTTGTAGGATTGAGCTTCATCTTGTACTTCCTCAAATTTTTGAATGTTTCTGTAAGGTCACTGATAAATGACCCGGCTTTTTCTGACTTGATCACCACATCATCCACATAAGCATGCACATTGCGCCCAATCTGATCATGAAAACAATTTTGAATGCACCTCTGATAAGTTGCTCCTGCGTTCTTCAACCCAAAAGTCATGGTCTTGTAGCAAAAAGCACCAAAGGGGTGATGAACGATGTCTTTTCCCAATCCTGCCTGTTAAGCTTGATCTGATGATAACCTGAATATGCGTCCAGAAAACACAAGAGCTCGCTGCCTGCCACTGCGTCAACAATTTGGTCGATGCGCGGCAGTGCGAACGGGTCTTTTGGACAATGCTTGTTGAGACTTGTAAAATCAATACACATCCTCCACTCATTATTTTTCTTCAGAACCAAAACCGGGTTAGCCAACCACTCTGGGTGGAAAACCTCCATGATAAAGCCGGCTTCCAATAACCGGGCTATCTCCTCTCCTATAGCTTTTCTTCTCTCTGCGTTCATTTTTCTCAAACCTTGTTTCACCGGCCTTGCCTTTGGATCAACATGTAAACGGTGCTCAGCGAGTTCAGTCGGAATGCCTGGCATGTCACTAGGTGTCCACGCAAAAACATCCCGATTCTCACGGATGAACTCGATGAGCGCGCTTTCCTATTTATCAGTTAGGCTGGTCCCTATGGCGAACTGCTTGGAGGAATCCCCAGGCACAAAATCCACCATCTTAGTATCCTTTGCTGCTTTAAACTTTGCCCTGTCATCTTCTGTTGTTGGTTTTTTGAGCGCCTTGTTATCCTGCGGGTCAAGATTAGACCTGTAAGCTTTCAACTCCTCTCTAGCACAAGTTCGCTCTGCCAGGGCTGCATCTCCCTCGTCACATTCTGCTGCAATTTCTCTGTTACCATGAACAGTGATGATCCCCTTGGGACCCGGCATCTTCAACTGCAAGTATACATAACACGGCCTCGCCATGAACTTGGCAAAGCCGGCCTTCCAAACAACGCATGATAAGGACTTGGAAATTTCACCACCTCAAAGGTGAGCCACTCTGATCTGAAGTTATGGATAGACTCGCCAAAAGCAACCTCTAATGAAATTTTTCCCTCAGGTGTAGCAGACTTCCCAGGAACTATACCATGAAATATTGTTGACGTTTTCTGCAACTGTGACTCCTTCAGACCCATACGCATAAATGTTTCCCAGTACAAGATGTTAATGCTACTGCCACCGTCCATCAAAACCTTCTTTAACTCAAAGCCATGAACTTGAGGAGCCACAACTAACGCAAGCAGACCCGGGTGCTCCACCACATCCGGGTGATCTGCTCTGCTCCAAGTAATAGTATGCTCTGACCATCTCAAATACCTTGGTACCCCTACAGCCACTGAATTAACTGCCCTTTTGACTATCTTTCTCTCTCTCTTGGTCGTGCCACTGGTATATATATGATATTGGCCAAGTTGCCTTGGCTGGTTCGAGAATCCACCCTGATTACCTGTATTTTGGCCGGGTCCTGTATTTCCAGTTGGTACCGCGTTTGCTCCAGTTAGAGGTCCCGCAGCCGGGTTAGCACTCGGGCCGGGTCCTCCACTCCTGTTTGCTCCTTGCAGAGCTCTCTGAATCTCATTGTTTTTCCACCTGTTCAAATCTACACACTGGGCCAATGAATGATTGGCGGGTCTGCCGTTCTTGCTATGACGAGGACACGGCATCCTGAAGGCCTCTTCAGTGCTCATTGGGCGTGTTCCTTGATAACTATTTCCACCACCGTAACTCCCATTATTTCCCTGATAACCTCTGTTTTCCTGATAACCTCTGTTTTCCTGATAATTCCCATCCATCCTTTGCCTCTGAAACCCGGCATTTGCATTTGCAACTAGCTCTGAGTTTCCTTCCTGATGCCCACGCTTGTGCTGGTTCTGATTGCTGTTGTTATTGTTTCCCGGGCCATTGTTCTTTCCTCCATTGTTCGCAGCACCTTTCCCTTTTTCTTCCTCACTATCATCCTGGGTTTTGTCCGTGGCTGCATGTCTGTTGCACGCATCCATCAACTCTGCCATAGTAACGGGCTTAACCCGGTGTCCTTCCTTCATGCGACCCAGCTTCTGGACCAAGGGAGCGTACTTGCAAGTTTTCTCCATCGATGAAATTGCATCCTTGGGCTCGATACCTGATGAAGAGTGCAGGATCTCCGTGACCCGGCCCATCCAGTGACGAGCTGACTCGCCCTTCCTCTGTACGCAACGATCAAGATCTTCAATGGAAAATAAACGCTTGCACGTGCCCTGAAAGTGCTTGATGAAAATTGTTTTCAACTCATCCCAAGAATTGATAGATTTCTCTGGCAGATTCTTGAACCACAACTTTGCTGCACCATCACTCATCATCAAATACATATACTTTGCACAAACGTTCTCTGTGGCATTGCGTATACACATCGCCATCTCATAACTGCTCAACCAACTCGCCGGGTCTGTGCTCGGCTCATAATTGGCAATCTTGCTTGGCTCCTTGAACTTCTCAGGGAAAGGCTCTGCTCTAATGGCATCTGAAAGACACTTGGGACCCGCCAAAGTGGAAGAACTTGCTAAAAGATTAATGTTACCCGGCGAGCTTGCAGATGCTGCTGGCACGGGACCCGGTCCTCCTTGTGGTGCTCCAGCTGCTGGTACTGCCGGGTTTGCATTAGCTGCACTCCTTCCTGCCGCGATCTATTGACTATCTGCTGAGCCACAGAAATTGCAGGGGCGGGTTGATACTGCTGATTATTCTGGTTTTGGTTCTGCTGGGGCGGGTTTTGCTGCTGTGCCGCGGCAAACCCGGCCAATGGCGGGTTTCCCCCATGGCGACTCTTGCTACGATATGTTGTAGAATGAAGCGCACTTTTCTCTTTTGAATACTGAACTTGCTGAGCAACCGCAGTGCGTAACATGTCAATGGCACGCCGAGCTTCAACCTCTGCTGGCGAGTCTCCTAATGGAATACGATCTAGTGCCAAAGTTGCGGCATATACGTTATCTGCTGGATTGGAATAGTGACCCGCCGGCGTATGAAACCTTGGTGTCCTGGGCGGCAGACCCGGATTTCCCCTGGCTCCCCCAGCGAGAAGACCCGGCGCCGCTGCAACTGCAACCCAGCTGCTCCTGTTCCTCTGTCTGGTTCTATATTTGCTCTAACAACTGGAGCCACCTGGGTTACACCAACTGGTTGATCTTCTGGGGTCCTAAACAATACTGCTGGATTTATGGCGTTTTCTCCAGGGCCAGCCGGCTCTGGTGCCTCCTCCGGTGTGCCCTGGTCATCTCATTGAGACGATTTTCCTCATCCTCTAATTGCTTTCGCCTAATCTCCATATCTTCTTTTTCTGCCATTGTGTCTCTGCGCACCTGCTCCAAGGCCCGGCGTGCTGTATCCAATTCTATAGCTCTTGCTGCCGCGTTCTCTGGAGTAACAATCCTCGTAAGTGCTGTTGGATCTAGGACCAGGCCATTGTTAAACATGGCCCGGGCCCCAGTTGCATTGTTTCTTTCCTCACCCTGAGCTCGGTTATTGAGAAAACCGAAGCTATTCCTGTAACGCGCCGTGTTTTCACTTTCCTCTGATACCGAAGCCGGGTCTCCATCAACCCTTTGGCCCGCCAGCTCCAACACTGGTGGCAATTGTTGCTGCTGCTGACCCGGAGTAAAAGCTGGTGGCACGACCGTTGACGGTGATGCCCCCGCGTTGATCGAAGGAGCGGTGTAAACCGCCACCCTCCTAACCGGGCTTGGAACGGACTCTTGCTCCTCTTCGTCCTCTTCTTCTACTCCATATCCGAACCGGCCTTCGAACAAGGGCAGGATCGATTCTGAATCTGCATAGTCCACCACATCACCCGGGACTGGAGCCGGGTTTCCCGATATTCCTCATGCACGTCCAGGGGCAGCTCATCTTCAGCCGTACCAACTGACTCTTCTCCATCAGATTGAACAATTGTGGCAGCTCCTGACACAGATTCATAGTCTCCATCACTAGCAGATCTAGTTGCAATCATACCAACAAAAACGTTAAACTTGCCAATTGGAATAACATCACCTGATTCAAGTAGATCTGATTCCGGCCCCCAGCCAAAATCATCAACGATGGGCTCTCCTTGCGAATTGAGGGTGATCTCGCCGAAAACATAGTTCTCTACTCCTTGCCTTGCTTCTCCCATGATGGTGACACCTTTGGACGCGTTCCCACAGACGGCGCCAACTGTCGTGGGGTAGATAACACGGCAGATGCTACTTTGGGGTAGCTTGAGTTGATGGGCAAGGCGACACTAGCGTCTGGGAGATTGTTTAGCATTGCAGGGACAAAGGTTTACCCAGGTTCGGCCTCTCCATTGGAGATAAAGACCTACTTCCTGCTATCTTGTTATTGATCTCGATCTCGATAACCCGGCTACGACAACAGAGCCGGATCTCGATCTAGGTTACAAGGTTGTGGTGTCTCTCTCAATGGTTCTCTCGCCTAAGCTTGGATCGTAAAGTCCTCCCTCAACTAGGGCTCAGGGACCGGTTTATATAGACGACCGGGTCTCCTGGCACTTTACAATACGAACCCGGGCTCTACCCAGACTCGGAATCCTATTCTAGCTCTTCTAGCCTTCGTATCCTCCAAGTCACGAACCGCCTCTGGTCTTCTAGAAACTTCCCTTCCTGAACCGGGTTACCGCCAAAGCCTCTGGCCCAGCAACATAACCCGGCCCATGCTGATGGTTAGCTGGCCTGGCCGGGCCTCCTGCCTGGCGGGTCATGCTTTCCTCTTCATGGGCCTACCAGGTTATCATCCCCCCATCAACGGCGGCGGCGTCTCTGGAACTTTTCGTGGATAATGGCTCGGGTATTTAGGGTTTTCGCGTCGGGAGGATTATATAGGCGAAAGGGCGGCCGCTGGAGACGCCCGTGGGGCCCACACCACCCCACGGCGCGGCAGGGGGGCCGCGCCGCCCCATGGTGTGGCTGGCTCGTGGCTCCCCTCCGTCTCTCTTTTGGACTCCGTGTACGTGTTGGAAAAATAGGAGGTTCTGTCCAAGTTTCGTCCAATTCCGAGAATATTTCCAGACTATCTTTTCTGGAATACAAAAACAGGAGAAAACAGGAACTGACATTGTGGCATCTTGTTAATAGGTTAGTCCCAGAAAATACATAAAAATGCTATGAAGTGTATATAAAACATGTAACAATTGGTATAATATCAACATGGAATATCAGAAATTATAGATACGTTTGAGACGTATCAGGGTTCCAGCACTGGGCCGTCGACGGGCCTACCACAATAGCATCATGTGTTTATATTTCTCCGTTGCCAGTATATTGCCAACGGTTCTGTGCTCATCGCAAACGGAACTTGACGAATGTCTTTTGGCAAGGTGAAAGCCTGATAACTTCTAAATATCGTGATATTCTAGCAATGCCACACGAGATGGTTGTTGAGTTGGAGGAGAGAACAAGGGATTATCTTTTCAGTTGAGAGATGTCTCTTAATAAAAAAAGTAAAGGCATTTTCTTTGTTTTACGAGATGTCTTCTCTTACTCATGGTTTTCTAGTTTAATTTTAATCATGCCTTAATTTTAGGAGCACACAAGCATAAATTGTTGAATATAACACTAAGAGGCAACCCATCATACATATGTTTTTTTGCCTTCTCTAAAGGACATGCAATGCATAAGCTAAGATTGTCTTATGCTCCAAAGTTCAAAAGTGACCACATGAGTTAATTTGATCCATATGTGCCCCCTGCCCCATGCAGAAGGTCCGCTTCTGGGTCATGTGTGGATAAACACTATTGGTATAGTGGGCTCACTAGTATAGAATGACGCACAAGACAACCCTCTATGGAAACGGCGATGAGAAAGTAATTGTAGAAATAAATTTTTCGCGTTGCCACAGGAGGGTTCCAGCACTGGGCCGTCGACGGGCCTACCACAATAGCACAATGAGTAGAACTTGCGTCGAGCAAATAAAATTCATATAAAGGCGGATATTGAAACCCGGTAGTGAAAAGTAATGACGAAACCTTACCAAATGATGAACTAGCACGAGAATTTTAAAAAAACATCTATCATATGGATGTCCTTTAAATCAATGTGCTTTCAAGAACATGACTTGGTTTATGTGGTCAGTTGTCTCTTAAGTGAATATAAAAACAAACTATATTGAAGATAACCAACAAGCACGGGATGCTCTCTTTGAGTAAAATGTGGGTTCTTCTCTTATTCTGTTGTTATGTTTCTTAGAACATCCACACCCCTAGCACCAATATCTTTTTAATCTTAGGTGTACACACCATGTTTTCTCTCCATTCACATCTGTAAGCATATTGTACCACATCTTAGCAACGCCTGAACGCAATAACATTTCTAATATTGTCTTTAAATTACGATAACAATATGGCTAATCCATCAACTATTGCCAAGTCTAAGTTTGGTATCTAAGTTGCAATACTAGAAATTTGGGTACATTAAGTGTCCACGAAATACCTAGATTGTCCTTTCATCCCATCCGGAAAAGATTTAAGAAGATGAGGTGGCGGTATTGCACAGTCAAAACACATTAAAACTAAAAAAAAAAGAACACAGACACAATTTTATAGGGAATTTAAACCTATGTTAAAATCAATTTCCTTAATGACGACTTAGAAGAAAATAAAGTAAAAAATGATAGTAAATGTGAGAATATTAGGAATATTCCATTAAGATTACGGCCTCGACACTGGAATTATGAAGTTTCTTGTGCTGGAGTTGAGGGACCAAACTGTGGATTTCGATCTGTTGGGAAGGGAAGACCAAACATAGTGTTAGAGGCACAAACATTGGCAGCGTCATTTTCGGCTAACGGCAGAACTTGACGCCCAACGACCTCGATCGATTCAGAGCACTACAGACAAATGGTGATTAACATGAGGTCCTCATGATGAGGAGACTTAGAAAACAAACCAAACCAGCGCAAAGTAAGAACAGGTCCTTCAAAAAGAAAAAGTAAGAACAGAACAGTGACAAGGGCAGCTCACCGGATGTACTGGCCGTCCGATGCGTAAAATACTCCGTCGTTCCCGGCTCCCGGCCTCCCGCAACTATGTACACACTGCACATAGCGACCCCCGCGCCCAACCCGACCTTCTCCCTTTCCCGCCATTACATATACCCACACGGACACACCCCTCTCCCTCACCTCTCGCTCACATCTCTCTTGCTCCCTGTCTCTTCTTCATAGCATCTCTGCACCGGCCGCTGTGTGTGTTGGCAATGGCGAGAAGCCAACATTACATCTTCCTGGCCGTCGCCGTCGCCGTGACGGCTTTGGTGCTTCTGGCCTCCCCTGTGGCGGCGCAGAAGAGCTTCAACATCACCAAGATCCTGGCGGCGCACCCGGAGTTCTCCGAGTTCAACGCGATGCTGAGCAAGACGCGGCTGGCGTCCGACATCAACCGGCGGCAGACGATCACCGTGCTGGCCGTGGACAACGCGGCCATGGCGGCGCTGGACCAGTACCCGCTGCCCACGGTCCGCCACATCCTCTCCCTGCACGTCCTCGTCGACTACTTCGGCGCCAAGAAGCTCCGCTCGATCCCGAACGGCGCCACCGCCTCCGCATCCATGTTCCAGGTATATACACACGATAAAATTATATGGATATCGAGGACTATTAGTTGATTAACTGTTCATCCGCTAATTGTGCACAATAGTTATCTTGCTAGTGCTCACACATCTACATTTCCTTTATTTTGGTATGCTTCTCCAACGTGGACATGATCGCTTTAAGTATCTGACCTAAATACCTTCGATAGGCATTGTGTGAGGGTGGCCTGTCCGTCTATGTGTGTCTGTATTTGTATCTACAAACTGTATTTCATGTTTCTAAAAAAAAGTATCCAAAGTTTGACTATGGCCTTGTTCAAAATAACGGTTTAGTAAGATGGTCGTAGGCGGTAGGACTATGTAGAGGATAGCACGATTTGAGATCTAGTAATTAAGCATATATTTCGGCGTGGAAATGTACTAATCAACAAACTAACCGAGGTTTTGCGCCCAGTATTTCCGACTAACTAGAAAATTTTGGGCGATTATGATCGCTTATGATGCATTCAGGAGAGAGCACTCGCATGCTAATCTAGCTGCGTTTAGCAAGGGATTAACCATGCTATTAATTGAGTATCTCATTTTCAACAGAAGCTGTTGATTATTTTGGTCACAAAATTCCACGATGCATGTATGATCGATGGTTGTCAAGTTACTAAAGCAGGCAGTGGTACAGGTCGTACAACCGTACTAATATTTAGACAGAGATGTTTGGTATGGTAGGCTTGGAAACTCGATGCATCCCGGTTCCTGTCACCTTTACCAACACATTTCCTATCTTCCACGCCTACATTTATGATTGACTTCAGGGTCCATACAATCCACTTATAACAGGGCAATGGTTACATGCCATGATCGATAATTTGGCCAAATGAAACAGGAGTAGTACTGATTAAAAATTAAATTTAAATTATGTAATCAACAAAACTGCAAAACATAATTTGTTTTACTGACGCTATGCTATCCAAATCGTGACCTCGACCAGGCCACCGGATCGGCGGGGGGCATTTCAGGCTACGTGAACATCACGTCCAAGGGCGGCAAGGTTGACTTCGTCTGCGAGGACGCCGACGTCACCGCGACGCCGTCCCGTTACGTCAAGTCCATCAAGGAGCTCCCCTACGACATCGCCGTGCTCCAGGTCAGCTCCGTGCTCTCCTCCTCCGAGGCCGAGGCGCCCGTCCCGCCGCCGGCACCCGTCGACCTCATCGAGCTCCTCTCCAAGAAGTACTGCAAGTCCTTCGCGGGGCTCGTCGCCGGCGACGCCGAGGTGTTCCAGATGCTCAACGAGACCAAGGACAATGCCCTCACGCTATTCTGCCCCGTCGACGACGCCGTCGCCGCCTTCATGCCCAAGTACAAGAACCTGACGGCCAAGGCCAAGACGTCCATCCTCCTCTACCACGCCGTGCCGGACTACTTCTCGCTTCAGCTGCTCAAGTCCAACAACGGTATGGTCTCCACGCTCGCCACCACCAGCTACGTCAAGAAGGACTACAGCTTCGCCGTGAAGAACGACGACGAGGATGTGACGCTGGTCACCAAGGTCGTCACCTCCACCGTCATCGCCACCGTCGGCGACAGCGAGCCGCTCGCCGTCTACGCCGTGTCCAAGTTTCTGCAACCCAAGGAACTGTTCAAGGTCGTCGAGGCGCCGGCACCGGCGCCGGAGCCGTCAAAGAAGAAAGGCAAGGACGGAGATGCGGATGATGAGGACTCGTCGTCTGACGATTCCGATGATACCACGGCTGATAAGGGTGCTGCCGCGCCAGCGATGCTTGGCCGGTGGGCGACCGCGGCAGCGACGATCGGAGCAGCATTTGCGCTATTGGCCTAAACAGTGAAGGCGGCCGCATAGTTGTCTTATTTCCAAATTTCATTACATACTTTTGGTCAATTATTATCGGTTGCTTTTTTCTTCTGCGGGCAAATTTCTATCACTGTGGTGGAGAAAAAATAAGTAGGAGGCTGATCTCTTTCGAACATAGAAAAGTCAAATACTTGGAGGAGTGATATGTAGTTATCTGTTTGAGCCTTGTTGGTTGCTCTGATGTAATTAATTATTTTGTATGTATTCAATATACTCCCCCGTTCCTAAATGTAAGATGTTTTAGATGTTACACATATTGTCTAGATGCATACTCAAATGAGTGAACCTACACATGAAATATGTCTAGATACATTTGTACACATATGAATGTGTACAAAAGCTAAAACATCTTATATTTAGAGGGAGTAGTTGTCAATAAGATGTTAATAATGTTTGGAAAAGCCTGTCCGCCACCGCCATAGCCGCCACATGGCAACCATCTTCTCGTTAGCCATAGTTCTACTTGTAATTTTGATTTCATAGCGGGCGACATTGTAGGACTTATATACGGAGTAAAATGTTTCTATTTGTGATCTATCACGATACATCAGTGGTTCCCTTGGGCTGAAGGCCGAGGCCTAGCCTCGTAGTACCATGTGCGTGTGAAAATGGGATTACCAGTACAATTGATCTCTAATTGTTTATGCATCTGATCTCTCTCTCTCTCTCTCGGCTAGGTGGAATGTTAATCGATAGCCGCTTGAGCTCTAGGGGATCCAATGCCTAGGGGGGAAGGGGGAGAACTTTCCTCTTCGCTTAGGGGATATATGTTCCTTTCTAGTGACATAAATTGAAGATGGGGTAGTGTTTTGCTATTGTTTTGTTGAGTACACTTCTTCTCGTTGGTGGCTCGATGTCTTGAGTTGTTGGTTCTACTAATGTGTGTCCTCCGGTTTGACTTGCATGTTGGTTCTACATTCACTAGATTTTGTCATACATGTATACTCTCGGAGTTCTCGTGCCAGTGCTATTGGTGATGTTGCCCATTTTACCTTTGTTTTTTGTTCTCCTATATGTTTTTGAGTGTCTTTTTTATAACTTGGTTCAACACTTTGTATCTTTGTTCGATTTTGGCCATTAATAGTCTAACTCGGGCATCAGCTTTCTTCCTAAATATGAGATAGAGTGACTTTGTTTAGATAATGAAAAGAGGCAAAGAGCTAGCAATCTCTTTGCTAATATTCATGTTTTTTTTAGAAAATGAAGTTGTACCAACAATCATCAATAAATCTTATGTGGTTGCAATATGTTTGATCTAATTTATACTCCATCCGTTCCAAAATATAAGATGTTTAAGGTGCTACACATATTGTCTAGATGCACACTAAAATGAGTGAACATACGCACTTAAACATGTCTAAATACATTCATGTGTACAAAGGCTAAAACATCTTATATTTAGGAACGGAGGGAGTAGTAGTTAAAACTTGCCCTACAAGTGTAGAAACACTAACAAGGATAAAAATATTTTGTTCCTTTAAATACGAACCTGATGACTTGAAATCATACTGTATAACATACATGTCCTTATTAATTTTTGGTCAAAGTCTTATCCTAACGAAACAAAGTACACCTACATAAAGAACACTTAAAATTCAGATAAAAGCAAATAATCAAGTGCACGCGTCGAATGTACAGGTCCAGTGCTCCACTCTACTCCAGTGGCTCACTCCAGTCACTAGCAGCTGGGGCCCACATGCTTTTTACCCGCGCACTTTGCTGCTGCCCTCTCCCCCCACCACCTAGTTCTCCTCGTCTCCATCCCCAATTCCCCATCCCCCCAAAAGCCACACACCACGCGTCCTCCCCTAGGGTTTGCTTCGCCTTTCCTCTCCCGTCCACCTCTTCCCCAACCCGCCTTCCACCCCCTCGATCTCCTCCCCAGCCGCCGGAGTTGGAGGCGGGGGACGGGGGCGAGCGGCGACGGCGAGCTCGTCCAACGCCTACCCGCCTCGGTGACAAGTAAGTGCCCAATTTCTTCTCCGTAGTCTCAGATCCAGCCGTCCGGACCACCATTTTAGACTTGGTGCGTTGTCGGTGGGGGTAGGTAGCACTCGATTGTTTGCCCAATAACTCATGCTTCGCGCGCTGAGGAAGACGATTTCCTCTTCCTTCCCTCGTATAGAACGCTAGAAAGGAGTTGATGCCTAGCTATGCTTTGCTGTTCTTGCTAACGAACTTGTGTAGACGATAACCGATTCAGTTCGAGGAAAACATGTGAAAATTTATCGTAAGCTTTTTGTCGTTCGGGTGCTTGGACTTATGTGGTGTTTGGATGGAGTTATATCAAGTGATTGTGTTGTTGTCGTCTTCTGTGCAGGGTCTGTCACCATGTCTGACATGGAGTCCGTGGCTACCCTTATGGAGTCGACGAGCTTGAAGATACAGCAGCTTCAGCGTGCATTTGCTGAACTGGAGAGCCAGAGTGCCGTTACCATGAACTTCAAGTGGAAGCAGCTCGAGGATCATTTCCGTGGCCTCGAGCAGTCCCTCAAGAAGAAGTTTGACGAGCTGAAAAAGCAGGAGGAGGAGTTCCAGGAGACGGTTGCGAGATCGGAGAAGATGCTGGAGGAGAAGGAGGCTGTCGTGGTGGCTAAGGAGCTGACTGCCCTGGAGAGGCTGCAGGAGAAAAGGGATGCTGCGTTGGCTATGATCTTTGGCAAGTCCAAGCTGTCGCTGAATGTTAACTATAACATCCCAGTGAACAAGCCTCGGAGTGATACTCTTGATGTGAAGTGGCCGAAGCATTGCCCTGAAGCTAACACACACATGCAAGATGGCAATGTTGCTGTGAAGCCTCGTTCTGAACTTGCCATCCTCTGCCAGGAGATGAATGTTAAAGGGCTCCACAAGTTCATATCAGACAACAGAAAGAACTTGACGTCTATCCGTGAGGAAATCCCAAGTGCACTCAAGGGAGCATCGCATCCGTATGTCCTGGTGTTGGAATCCTGGAGGACTTCTATTCTGGAGATAATCTGGTATTGGATGGGAAAAAGGATGGAGACCTTTTGGGTGTAAGAAGGACGTGCCTTATGTTGATGGAGTCTCTTGTACAGCTGCAAGCTGATGCCATAACTGGTATGTTGTCTGAGGGGCAAATGCTTGCAACAAATGTCAAAGAGAGGGCAAAAAAGATTGCGTTCGAGTGGAAGTCCAAGTTGGACAGCCTTGACATTGATGCTAGCAATGGAAACTGCCTAGAAGCACATGCATTTCTTCAACTGCTTGCTACCTTTGGTATTTTTGCTGAATTTAATGAAGATGAGCTGTGCAAACTACTTCCCTCTGTCAGTCGACGTCGTCAAACACCTGAGCTCTGCCGGTTGCTCGGGTTGTCACAGAAGATGCCAGGTCAGTGCAATGATGAACTAATCATGCATCTATCTCTAATAAACGTTGTTTGTCACATATCACTTAATGATATTGTATTGTTGGAGCTGTTCAAATGCTTATTGAATATTGTTTTCACTTGGACTACTCTTAATTTTCCAATTTGTGTATAACCTATTGCAAAGATTGTTAAACTCGAAAGAAAAATGATTTATTGTATTACACCTTCTGAAGTTCCCGAATTTCTACTTTTGCTGTAATATCAGCTACATTTTAACCCATTGTTTTTTTATTGTGCTTGCCATAAAATGCTTATTGCTTATAAAGCATGTCCATTGTTGTCTGCCCAGGTCATAAGATCTTTAAACGTAAATATATCGTGTTTTACTTATTATTCAAGATTTGATCTTCTTGAAAGCTTATACTATGTATTTATTTTTAGTCTAGCGTGTGGTTGTATATGTTGTGTGGCATCATTGAGTTAGTTTATTACACTTATACACACAAGATCATCTTCTTTTAAAAGGACCCTGTACACAAGTCTTCGTATTTTCTGTCATATGTACTGAAATATAGGAAGCTGATTGGACTTCATGCGAGCCTCTTGTTGTTAGTTCCATCCATTCACTTCGGTTACCTATAGTTTTACTGTTTTACAGATTGTGACGGCATTTCCTGTTTTTTCATGTATTTGATTGGTAAAGGTGTGAATACTGTCAGTGGGCTGTACTCTTGCATCTGCATCTATAATCTGTTTTGACATGATAAACATTTGTTTGCCTTGTTCTCATTGCTCGTCTTAGTTGTTCATTTTTTAACGATTCTCCATTTCTGTTATGCTATTTTTATTTCTGTTTTCTCATGTTCGAGGATTTTTTTTCTTGACTACATGATTTACTGATGGAGTTTCTCGAGGACAGGTGTCATTGGAGTTCTGGTGGATAGTGCAAGGCCAATTGATGCAATTAATTTGGCATATGCATTTGGGCTCACTGAACAATTTGAGCCGGTGCGATTGCTGAAAGCATATCTGAGGGAGGTCAAGAAGGTGTCACATGCCAAGAATGTAAAAATGTCTCCTGGAGCACAGGTGCCTTTTTAGCTATTTCAGTGGAAACATATGATGCATATGATACATTATTGCCGCAATAAGCCAAAATTAAACAAGTTCCTTCATGGTACCCAATCACCAATTTGTTTTTTTTTTCGTGTTTTCTTCCTTTCCTGGAGTCTGCAAAAACCTTCTGTTGACCAAAATTTGTTTTGTGCTCACTCGTGTGATAGATTGGCCGAATCACAGCCATTACCCAGTTAGACATTTTCAAATAGTGGCGATTTTCAATTTACTTGGAAGGAAGTGGCTTTGTTTTTATTTCTTATTGTTTTATGATGAGACTAAACCATTTGCACTTTTGGCATCATCAGATATGATATCTAATTATTAATTACCTTCTATGGTTGATCGTGCCAGAGAGTTCGGTGCCTTATCTCACAATCTAGACGTTTCATTCTGTTCACTATTTGTATCCGGTAATATTGAGTTACTAACATTTGTGGTTGAGTTGTTCTAGAACCTTTCATAGTTTACATATAGTGTAATTTGATTTTATTTTTAGTCCTTAAATAGATCAGTAGTGTATTTGATGACATCACAGAGGTGAAAGTCATCGAGTCCATTCACCTGATGTCAAGTGCTTGAGGTAGGTTGTGGAGAAGTAGAATAATAGAGGGCTATCTTAGCTTGCAAGCAATAGAAAGTTTGTTGCCTGTTGCTTTTCACTATTTTGTGCCGAATATATAATATACAAAACCTCTAGAGCAGTTGGGTTGTCTTTTTCATGTCGGTGCATGTGTTGTGTGTTAGAATGTTATCTGCATCTATCTAATACACGTGATACAGTCTTATCGGATTAACGGCCATTCTCCTTTTCCAGAATGAGATGAATGAACGTGAGCTGTCTGCACTGAAAGCTGTCATCAAGTGCATCGAGGAGCACAAACTCGAGGAGCAATATCCTGTGGATCCACTTCAGAAAAGGGTGGTTCAGCTGGAGAAAGCCAAGGCAGACAAGAGGAGGGCTGTTGAAGCCGCGAAGCCACAGTCCAAGAGGCCTCGTGCCAACGGTTCGGTGTACGCACCCCGTGTTACCAGCTTCTCTGAGAAGAGCTTCTACCAGGCAGCCCCAGAGAGGCATCCATACCCTTATGAGAGGCAGTTCGTGTACGGTGCCGAGGCGCATCACCATCCTACGATGGTAAACGCAGCCCCCTACACCATTGCACCTGCCCACACGCCGTACTATGGTAATGGGTACCCGATGCAGTACCAGGTACCTTATATCCACTAATGGGGGAGAGCCGGGCTCTTTCCTAACTATCTCTAGCTTTTAACATTCTGCTATGTTGTAGTTGTATCAGTCGCTAGCTAGTCTGCCTAGCTGAAAATAGTCGGACCACTCGCTTGTGTGTGTGTGTGCTATGAGTGGCTATTGTCTAAATCTGTTAATTCTATGTCACGACTTATGACATAATTTTACTTCTAATGTCTAGTTATGTTTTAATCTGCGTATCTTCTACATGTGATCAAATATATTCTTCTTATATGATGACCAGTCTGCTTGTGGCTCTTGGTAGCAACCAGTATGGAGGCAGTTGTCGAATATGCTTATGGCAATCTTCTCGTGGGGCCTGATCGCATTGATCATGCGGAGCTACACGAGAAGTTACGGAGGTGCAACAGGCGTGCTTGACTGTTTGCAAGCAAAGCTCTACTGCAAAGACATTCATCCATTTCTTATGCCAAGAATCATACTCCTTTTTCGGATCGAAAATAGCAGGAGCATTCCCAACTGCATTTTTGTTAACCAGGACGGGCCAAGGTCTATTTCTTGAAAATCTGCCTGAGTGATTTTTCCTACCCCCACGAAATCATGGCCATATCATCCTTATAACAAGGGTAAACATGCTTACGGTGCTCAAATCTTGGTATCAACTTTTCAAAGAGACTCTTACTCCGCAAATTCTATAACAAGGTTAATGCCAAATTAGCCTCGAGATCTAATTTTGTCAAACATTTAGCCTTGAGATCTTGGTCGCAGGACATTTAGAGCACCCAATACGTCACTTTATTTTTTCCTGCACACGACATAAACACAAAGCTCTTCAGAAACCATTACCAGCTCATGTTTATAAACCTTCTTCCAGGAATCAAAGCTCGTCCTCATTTGACTGTACGAGGGGATAGTTTGCACCATATTCAATTTCACAAATAGGAAAAACTTGGGTTGTTTTCGCTCCTGTGACTTATGATATGTGGTAAATACACTGTCCTAGCACGGATGAACATTTTTCTTGCTGCTTCCGAGCTGGTGGGTTGGCGAGTCGAGTTGACCCAAACATGGAACTCATCGGTTCTAGGCTCTCGCTCACGGTTAGGAGGGCCGGGAGCCCCTGGACATGGTTTGACTTCTGTCAATATTTTTTTTTTAGGAGGATCCGACACATATATTCAGACAGCTCAAAACACTTTTACAAAAAGGTCCAAAAGAAAAGAGAAAATACAAGGAGGACCCCGGAAAAGTGCAAAGAGCACCCTGAGCTATCGAGGAAGAAACAAACGGATCCACAGCGATCCCCAAGCACCTAGGCGACGGCGGCGCCGCCGTACCTCCAACCGCCGGGAAGAGGAAGCCGCTCCAGCATGTAGAAGGTCGCAGAAGCCGTCCGCCGCGCAGCAACGGAACCGAAGCTCGTTGAACGAGTACGACCACGGCCTTCACTCCCCGCTTCCACCAAGCTTCCAGCCGGCGCCGCGCCACCTAGGTCCACCACCACCACCCCCGCACCACCACCAGGCGCCGCTCCCCACGCCTCCACGGCCGGCCAGAGCAACCACCAAGAGGACCACCACAACCAGCAGCAACAAAAGCAGATCAGCACCGCCCACCCACTCCTCCCCTCTCCACCACGGACGGCCAGAGGAACAGAGCAGGAAGATGAGACCTGACGAACCACCTCCACAGCCTCTCCGGCGAGAACACCGGAACGGGGAACAGAGGGGGAGGACAAAAGCTCAACCACCGCCGCCATCGCCACCGTCTCGATGCCGACGCGAGCCACACACACACCTACACTAACACCTAGACTATACACGCACGACAGCCTCCGGAGCTCCCCCCTACCTCACAGCGCCCGAACGGCGGCCGGAGGCAGAGGGGAGCGGCGGATTCGCCGGCGGGAGCAGAGCACGTGCGGACGCCTCCTTCTCCGCCTCTCTTCTACTGTAGCGAGCAGATAAGGTGGAGGGGGGGGGGGGGGGGGGGGGGGGCACTTCTGTCAAAATTTATACGTCCTCTTTTATGAAACGGAGGTAGTATAAAGTATGGTTTTATATCCTTTAACATAGATACTATGACATAATATTAGACAACATATAAATACAGATAACTGGTATTACAAAAATAAAATGTCTACTATATTTATGACATAAAGGACAAAGTTTGAAAATATGTCTTGCTTACCCTCAAGAAAATATGTGTTGCATTTTCAAATTATAAAATACATCATCAAATTCTAAAGCTCAATAACCGACTAGACGAAAAATAGACTTAATTATCAGGTCGAACATAGTAGAGTGAACAAAATGATAATACTCAATTAGCTTAAGTGTTCACATTACCTTTTATTATTTTAGTAGATATGATTCTTCAAAGCCATGAAATACTTAACCCCTTATCATTGGTGAATTTTTCCATTTTTTTCTTTCTCCACATAACAAGTACCATCATCACTCAAGCTGTCATAACAAGTAACAAGTAACATCATAACAAGTAGCTCCAGATGGTGAGCACTACTACTTTTTTTATCAGTATTCATGTGCATCAGGGTCAGCCCATTGGGCTCCGCATGTGATAGGTTTTTTTTCTATAAGTTGTATGACCCAATGTTTGGTTGTGGCGTCATTTTGCAGGATATATGAGAGGAATGCAACCAACCCATGAAGAATATGGACTTGGACATGGGTACTGATCCCCGGCCTTGTGCTACTTGCACGAGCTCTCGATCCACCCGTAGTTATAACCGGATGGACGAAGATTCCCTGCTCACGTGCGGGCCAGTTCCTATCATCCTTGCACGTAACCAAACATCCTTCACGATGCAGCATGTCTACCAGTCAAAGTACTAATCGTGCCCTAAGAGCATCAACAACGTGGTTCTAACAGCCGACGCTAGGATTCTAATCCCGCTCTATCGGTAGTTGGGCCCTTCCATCCTGGGCGCCCGACGCAAAATCTATCGACCGGCGCTAGTTATTTCTTTGCCTCGCACGTGGCAATCGCAGGTCTGTGTGGTCGTCTCAAACCTTTTTAAATTAGTCTGATTTATTTTTATTCCTTAAGGGCCTACTTAAGCAGTGATGCGCTGTGGATGCTCTAAGACACCTACGCGTGCCTGTTTTGCTGCCGCTTAAACTGGATTCTGATTGGATGGACGTAGGAACAGATAAAATGTGATGCTAGCCCCCACAAATAAAACGAGATGAATATAGATCCAAAATGTTGGTAGGGTGTCAAATATCTAAAATGTGGTGCAAATTGTCAACTCTGACAAATATATGGTGCAAATTGAAATTAACTACTAAAATAAATCCAGATCTATATGGACTTTTTTTTATAAGATGCTCCATGCCCATGATGATAGGATCATTATCTCAATGAAGAATGTTTACTTGGAAATTAGCCTTGAGATCTTAGTTGCACAGCAATTTAAAACACCCAATTCATCATCATTTTTATTCTTCACGTACATACACAACATAAAGACAAGATGCACCAAGTTACCCCACAAGTTCCTCGGACACGGCCTAGCCTGCTGACTCAAGGTTTCAAGCTAGTAGCGGAGTGAAGAGGAACATGTCGTCGAGCCGGTCGTTGGTCGGCGAGTTGCCGCCGTAGACAAGCATCCCGCTTCGGCCGTCGAGCGCCCCCGCCGAGAACGCGCACCACCCCCGAGGACCGGGGTGGTGATCAGAGGCGTCATCCAGCTTGGCCCACACGCCGGTCTCCGTGTCCAGCACGAAGGCGTCGGCGGCGAACTTGCCGGCGCCCAGATGGCCGAGGTCGCTGGGGTCCACCTCGCCGCCGAACACCACCACGTGCTTCCCGACCCCGGCCGCGCAGAGCACGCTCCTCGGGGCCGGCCTGTCGCCGGTGGTCTCGACCACGGCCCACTCGCCGGTGGCCGGGTCGTACGAGTGCACGTCGTCGAGCTCCGCGGACCCGGAGAACCCGTCCACCACCCACACCTTCCCGCCGGCGAACGCTAGCCCGGGCCCGCCGCGGGGAGGGCACGCCTCACCCGGCGACGGCAGCTCCTCCCACCGCCCGGCGGCGACGTCGTAGGCCCAGAGGTCCTTCAGGCTTCAGCCTGCCTGCGTTGCCGCACCCGCCGAAGACGTACACGCGGCTGCCCTCGCCGTCGGCCACCATGGAGTGGTAGCTCCGGTGCGGCGGGCCGCTGTCGCCCGACGACAGCAGGGTCCACGTGTTGGTGGTCGTGTCGAAGGAGTAGAGCTCGTTGAGCTCCTTGTGGTCCCTGTCGCGGCCGCCGAACACGAAGACCGTGTCGCCCACGGAGGCCATGGTGACGCCGACGCGCGGTGGGGGCACCTCGCCGGCAGCGTCGAGGGCGGACCAGGACTGCGCCTTGAGGTCGAAGGCGTA
The DNA here is from genome assembly GCA_947311845.1 of Poa pratensis. Classification (NCBI taxonomy): domain Eukaryota; kingdom Viridiplantae; phylum Streptophyta; class Magnoliopsida; order Poales; family Poaceae; genus Poa; species Poa pratensis. The sequence goes on along the minus strand of CAMZMU010000079.1, from coordinate 32,016,319 downwards.
CATGGTGCTGTCCACGGGCACGCGCGGGGTGAACTCGCCGCCGAAGGAGTAGGCCGTGCCGCCGACCAGGGTGATGGCGTGGGAGCTTCTTGCTCCCGGCCCAGATCCCTTCTGCTCCAGCTGTGTGATCAATCAATCAGGCGAACGGAGTTAAGCAAAAGGAAAAGATGAACTGGTAGAAAATTAAGTTACTAAAATTTCGTTTCAAGTGCATAGTCTGAAATAAATCCATCGCCCTCAAAATTACTTGTCAGGCACTAAAACCCCCTGCAAGTGAGCTTGCAGCATGTAAGAAAGAAACGACCTTTTGAACCAAACTACAGAGATCCTCATCATATTGTGCCAAATTTTGGCCAAGTATATCTGAGACCTTCTCAATTTTCCTTTGCTAATCTGACTCTACACAGCTGAGAGCTGAAACCCCTGAAAAGTTTCTTCCTCACATGGCCCTCCAGTAAGTCAAAGACAATTTTTCGCTCTGTACGCACCTCGGAATCAAGATAATCGTTGTCAAGAAAGAAATCCCTTCCTAAAACTTCTATCAAGAAAGAAAATTGTTGTGAAGACCAATCACCCTCCACCGCAATAGCTCTCTCGACCAAAGCACTGAAAACTATGACCAGTTCTTCAAATCCAAATTACATAGTAGATCATATCGATACAGCAAGGGAAGAAACAAAACAGCGAGCTCCATATGCAGAGAGCGAAGAGCAAAATGATGAAGCAGGAAACATTGAAATTAAGTCGGGGAGAACAGAACAGAACATACCATGACCCATGTACTCCCAGCCATTGCTCTGCACAAAGCTATAGCGCCTGCTTAATCTGCTCTACAGTGTCTTCGTTGCTTCAGCTTGGAGAGACAGTGGCGGAGGGGAAAAGATGATTTGGAGTCCCCTTATCATAAGCAGGCCGAGAGGCATGACTCGTGCGGTGCCATCGCTTTCTGAACCAATCTAACCACTCCATTCATGTCAGATTACTACAAAGCCCTCCTGAAATAAAGCCACTGCAAATGTTTGGCGTTTGGTGGGACATGAGCTGATCGAGGTAGTACTAGGAATTATTCTTGTCGCCATCCAGAAATTCTATGATATCTCTATCGTGTAATTCTTTTTATCTTTTAAATTCGTTTCTTTTTAGGAAAAAAACAGGTTATTTAAGTGCAATAGAATGCATATTCTACTGCATACCCGTTGGAGAAACGTAGAAAGAAAAAAAAATCCTAGACAGTCTTAAGAGCATCTCTAGCAGAACCGTAAAACGCCGACCCGCAAAACACATTTGCAGTTCGCGCAACTCGCGATTTTTGCTCAGAACGCCGCGCGGCGGAGAAGAACCCGATATTCTGTTTTGCGGTTCTGCTTTGCGGGTTCTGCTCCGCCGCGCGGCGTTCTGAGACTGCATATGCAAAACAACAAAGATAGGCATGAATATCATAAAAATGGAATGATAAATAAATTAGACCTAAATTATAAAGATTCATATTACAATAGTAGGATATTATGAATCCTCACAAATAGTTTATTACAATAAAAGTTTGAATCACACTAATTAAACAATAATTCAATACAAGATGTTGTAGAATAACAATATTGTTTGAATCAAACATGGCTCAAATGAACTTAAAAATAGCTACTGCCCATGCAGCTGCCAGATGTGTTCAACCAGGTCTAGCTGCAGCTGGTTGTGTTCTTCCTTGTCCTCTATCTCACGGTAAGTCTGCAGAAAAGCTTGGACACGGTCTGGGTTTCTAGCTGGCTTCACACGGCTACCAACATTGTCATAGGACAACTCCAAGTCCAAGCCCCTTTCATCCTCTATGATCATGTTGTGAAGAATCACACAACAAGTCATGATGTTTTTGAGAGTTTTCTTGTCCCAAAAACGAGCTGGTCCTCGGACTATGGCAAACCTAGATTGCAAGACACCAAATACTCTCTCTATATCCTTTCGGCATGCCTCTTGAGCCTTTGCAAATTCAGTTTGCTTCTTGCCTGTTGGATTTGAGATGATCTTCACGAATGTAGTCCAAGGTGGGTAAATACCATCGGCAAGATAGTAACCCTTTGTGTACTCATGCCCATTAACCGTGAAGTTACAAGCCGGAGCATCTCCACTTGCTAGCCTCCGGAGGAGATGAGACCTTTGCAACACATTGATATCATTACATGTGCCCGGCAAACCAAAGAAGCAATGCCAAATCCATAGATCCTCGGATGCAACGGCCTCAAGCACAATTGTTGCATCGCCTCCCCTGCCACAATACTGTCCATGCCATGCCTTTGGGCAGTTCTTCCAAGTCCAATGCATACAGTCAATACTACCTAGCATGCCCGGCCAACCTCGCGGCTCATTCATCGCCATGAGCCTCACGGTATCTTCTTCGTTTGGTGCCCGAAGATAAATCTTTCCGTAGAGTTTGATAATTGTTTTAGCAAACTCACGAACGGACTCGATCGTAGTATCTTCGCCAATACGGAGATACTCGTCGGCATAGTCAGCCGGGACGCCATAGGCAATGACTCTCATTGCGGCGGAGATCTTCTGGTACGCGCTGAAACCCATCAAACCCGCGGCATTCCGGCGACGGGTAAAGTACCGACACTTCGCCTCGCAAGCTTCTACTATCTTCACGAAAAGAGAGCGGCGCATACGGTACCTTCGTCGGAAGATGTGAGCCGGGTACGTCGGGATTTCGGCGAAGTAATCGCGCATGAGAAGCTCGTTGCCGTAGAAGCGGTTGCGCGGTATGCAAAGCCGGCCAACCTTGGATCCTTGCCGCCGCTTTGCATACCGGTCCTCAAACTCCTTGACGGCGAGGACGGTGACCACCATTTGCTGCCGCCGGCTTGCGAACAGCGCCTCCACATCGGAGTCGTCGGAGGAGGACGAATCGGAGAGCACGAGCTCTTCCTCCGGGCTCAACTCCATCTGAAATGGGCAAGGCATACTATCACTACCTACTACTACGGCCGAAATCGAAGCGAAATCGAGCGGAATTAGACTCACCGGCAGATCGGCGGCGGCGGCGCAGATTTCCGTTCTCCGCGGCCGCGGCTAGGGGAAACCGGCGGAAGGGGACCTCCGCGGCCGGGGCAGCTTGCGTGCGGCGGGGCACCGTCAGATGCGGCCGGGAAAGGGAGGGATTCGCAGGCGGCGGCGCTGGCGGCGGCGGCGGCTGCGAGATGGGGAAGAAGAGAGGAAGAACGCGTCGTGAAAACTCCCACCCGCCAACCGCTTTGACCAAATGCAGGCCCCCCTACATTCGGCGCCGAAATCCGCGAAAAAGCCGTTCCGAGGCGGGGATTCACGGGGCCCTGCAAAATCTTTTGCGGGTTGGGTAAATTTGCAGATTCTGTTCTCCGCTGTTTTGCGGTTTTCAATCCGCATCGGGCGGTTATTATGCGGGTTTGACCGTTTTGCGGGTTCTGCTAGAGATGCTCTAATAATGAGAGCATTTTTTAAAGGAGATAACCTCGAACTCTGCATCCATTGGTGCTCACAATTATATAGTATTCATAATGCAAAATCCATAAGCCGAACAAATTCGACCTAAAAATAAAATTCGAGGTCATTTTTTTTAGAAATGGGGGTGTAGATCCATGTCCTCTGCATCAAAAAGATGCACACAACCTCAAAAAAATTCGAGGTGCCTCGCGACAGTAACTTCGCCAGACAATCACTAAGCCTATGACAAAAAGAAAGAAACAAATGAAAAGTTCACAACTCTTAGGCTAATCCTTTAAGAAAGAAACACCTCCCATGTGGGGACGTCCATGATCCCTTGCGAATACAACCATTGTTGATCTTCTCCCTTAAGTCAACATCAAGCTTCATACATTGAGGAACAAGGAAATATGGATGATCAAGATTTCGTGATCAAGCTACATGAAAGATGAAAGCAGATCAGTGCATGAAGATATATGACGAGCTCAGTTCCCCCTTTTACAAGCAAGGGAACGCCTTGATAAAACTAAAAAAGGTCTTAGAACATTTCACAGCCTCCCCTCAATTGAATTGCATGCACTAGCCAACGCTTTCGCTCACGTCTAGACTCCTCGAGACGTTAGACGTTAGATCTCTTCGCTCTGATAAGATTGAATTGCATGCACTAATCAACTCAACTAAAAGTCTGAACTTACAAATAGGACTCGCCAATATATTTCAACATCCACAATGGATTTTCGGCTAAGCCCACATATTTATTACCTCCATAGGTCAAACTTCCTTATGTTAGGCCAACTCTACAGAAAATTATATCAGTATCTATGACACCTAATAGTTTATTAAAATTATAATAAATATATTTCCTTCCGATATATAATTTGAATGTTTTAGACATTAGCACATTTTTACGATAGACTTGGTCATACCTAAATAAGTTTGACATAGGACAAAGCTATAACTTTAATAAATTTGGAATAATGAAGTATTGTTCAAGCTATATCATGTTGAGAAGGAGAGGTCTCATAAAAAATTAGAGAAAGAGAGAGGCTTCTAGGTTTATTCGGCCACCCATTTCTAGGTTGACCGAAATTAGAGAAAGAGAGAGGGAGTTGCACACATCACATAACCAAGGTTACATACTACTTGCCTAACCATTCGCTCCGAGGGACCGTAGAATGGAAAATACCTTCCAAAACAACTTGACGGAATGGGCAGAAGTGAGAACTGCCAGCCTAATTAAAGAAAAAAAAATAACCCGGCCGACTTGACCACGATTGAGCTCTCGATACAAACAAGCACATGGGCGTAAAATCATTGGCATCACCCGCTGCCCCTGAACCGCAGACTTCACCTCAGACAAGGAGCAACAATGATTCAGGAGCCAATCTTAGTAGTTATAAAAAATACAAGACATGATGATGGCAGACGGACAGTGAATTAGTACAAACTTAATGATAGTTAAACTTATCATTTGGACATTGGTAATGGTGCTTAGTGGGAGGGTGGAGCAGCTATCAGATTACACACGGTAAGCTGATAGCGATGTACGCCCATTGTTTTTTTGGAAGGAGGCAGGTAGCATATGGTTTCTGAGAGAGTGGAACCCGGTGAGATCTATTCTTCCAGTGTCGGTTGCAAGAGGTTGCAAGAGGCTGCTTTGCAAACATTTTTTGCAACCGGTTAAAGGGGTAGATCCTAGGTTTAAACTCTTTAGTAGGATGAGAGCGATTGCCGTTATTTGGTCGCTGTGGCTATGTAGAAATGACAAGATTTTTAACGATAAAAATGCTTCTATTATGCAGGTTACCTATCGGTGTACAGCAATGATACGAGCATGGTCCGCCCTGTATCGTGTGGAGTATCGAGACTTGTTTTTGGAGGTGGCGTCACGTTTGGAGGTTGCGGCCAGAGAGTTATTTTTCCGACATGGATAGCAACATAGTCTCCGGATTGACATACCAGCATCTTAGGCGGATCTACAATTTCTCATTATGATATGTAATTCGCCTTTTTTACTTTCTGTTTTGGGTACTTGTGAGCTCGTAAACTTGTGGGTGTGTGCATCCTAACTATGCAGAGGCCGGGTGTAATGCTTAAAACTCTTAAGTAATAAAATTCCCTATATCTAAAAAAACAATATATTTTCATGACAGTTTGCAAACATTGAAACGTACTGGAGGCTAAGAGCGGGCCAACACTGGAGCCCAGTCCTCTTGTCTTGGCCTTCCTTCCTCAACCTCTGCAGGCCGCCAGTGCGGGGGAGTGTGGCATCTGCAGAGGCCGTCATGCCAATATCGGTGAGCCCATGAGGAGCAAATCACCATGAAGAAAGGACAAAGGAACCAACCAACCAGCAGTGGCAAGAGCCCTAAAAAAACAGTGGCAAGATAGGATTCTCCAAAAGAAAAAGTGGCAAGATAAGAAAAGAGAAATGGAAGGTTCAATTTATTGACACTGTTATTACCTTAGGTACGACATTGAGAGGAAACAATATCTATGGTTGCTCCCTGTCCATCGTTTTTAGCTTATTTAATAGTAGAATCTTGTCGACATGTGAACTTGATTTTACGTAAGAGAAAGGCAGATAATGAACGAAGCGAAAACTGAAGAGAAAGAGTCGTGGTTTAAAATCTTCTTGTGGAACGGGAATGATAGTACATGAGATTGCTTTCACCCTGATGTGGAGGTCTCGTCACTTTGATGGCCACGGGGGCAGTTTTGGTGTTAGTGCAACTTTAATTAGGACCCACCTGCCACCCTTCTTCCGGTAATTAACCAAAACTGAGGAGCAGAAGGTTTTTTTCTTGTCAGTAACCTCCATGCTACACCTGCAAGCAGTAACAGTAGAGGATTTGAGCGGTGCAGATCGATATGTATGGCAGTTTCCTGTTGGGTGCAATCCTAACCGCGTCATTTTGTTTGTTCATATGGCCTGCCCCGGCCGGATTCAGCTAGCCAAAGTTGAGAACACGTGTATGGGGTTCCTTTGCCAATGGGAACCTGTTTCCAACAGAAGAAAATATCAGTAGCAGGTAAGTTTGCAAGAGAGCTAAAGGACGTAAAGCCGCAAAACACTCGTTTAATTCAGACACCTTAGAATTAGCAAAATGTTATAAGTTTCCTACTGTGCCATGCAACGGTGTTCTGTTTAAGAAGGAAAAAAACTATCCTTGAAACATTATTACTAAGTTCACCCATCGCAGTAATTCTCCGAACAAGAGTTGTTGATTAAAAAGGAAGTGTTGTACTATATCGGTATGTCCTTTATTTAGGATTTTTTTTTCAAGAACATGCAAGAATGCATGTCATGGCAATAAGATGGGGAAATGTGTAACAAAGTTTTGATACAAAGTAACACGCCGCGCTGAATACACAGCCTGCCTAGTCTATGTCTACTCCTCTCTGTTGCCTGCGCCTCTTCTAGCCTGCAGCCACAGCTCGAACTCTTGTTCGATCAACCTGATAATTACAGTGGTACTAGCTTGCCTTATCTCGAAATTCCTATCATTTCGTTCCAGCCACAGGCGACGGCAGCAAGCTATTCGTTGAGTTGCATGCAAAGCATGAATGCATGTATGTACTGGTATTGCTCACCTGAATAAGTGAATATGTAGCTCAGTAGTGTTAGAAGACCATATTCTTAACCTCCCTCGCCAAAGGTTATTGGTCAACATGGAAAACATGATGAAACTAAAATAAAAAGGAACAACGCAAACTAAACAAGAAAAAGAGATGACCCGTGCACTTGACCAAGCACAAAGTAATCGCACAACCACCACTAGGGCGAGCAGATGGAAGCTCTCGGACGCTATGAGGCTTCGCCATTGAACCCCTCGTCAACGGCTGCAACAGGACTAACTGGCACGAGACTGGAGCTCCAAGGTGACACATTCAGTAAGTGATCACATATTCACATACACGAGATGAGACTATACACCTGACACCTCCACATGCTTTGCTTCCCCATGTTACAGAGCACGAAAAGCCAGGTTCATATATCAAGCTGAAAGCTATCTCACGTGTCATTCCCGTCGCACAAAGATTTCAAACCACGACCCTTTCTCTTAAGTTTTCGCATCTTACTTCAGTATCTGCCTTTCTCTTAACTAACAACACGTTCACATGCCGACATAATTCTTCTACATAAGATCAACCATAAGGGAGTTTCGGCCAACCTAGGAAGGGTGGCAGAATAAACCTAGAATTATTTCGGAACGGAGGGAGTATAAACGAGGGCTAAGGTAAGACTGAGCTTCTCTACTATTGTTCATGTCCTCACTCGCTAGAGGGGCTGTCGAAGCAAAGTGGAATTCCCTATACAATATAGTTTCTCCAACGGGTCGTATAGAATTTGTGTTCTCTCTGACTTAAATAATAACCTACTTTTTCCTAAAACCAATTTAAAATTGTGATGAAAAATAATTGCACAAGCAGAGAATCATAGTTTTTTTTAATAATGGTGGAAGTAAAATGGTACAAAACGATAGATAAAGAAACAAAGAATTCTGGATGGCGAGAAGTTCCTAGTACTAACTTGATCAGATCCTGTCCCACCAAACGACAAATATTTGTAGTGGCTTTAATTCAGGAGGGCTTTGTAGTGATTTGACATGAATGGAGTTTTAGATTGGTTCAGTGTAACATCCCAATTTTTCACAAAAATAAAATTTCATACATGGCATGCATCATCACTTTGCATTTTGCATTTGCACACTTGTTTTCAAAGTTTCAAAGAAATAAAACTTTTGTAGTTCAAATATTTCAAAAGTGTTACCAAATAGTTTAGTTTGGTAAAGTTTGGTTTTACAAATTTTTACAAAGTTGTTTGAATCCATTTGGATGAATATTCTAAAAGTTATAAAAGTTTTCAGAAAAAGAAAAAGAGAAAGAACAAAAAAAATGTTTGAAGAAAGCCACCCCGGCCGAGCCAGCCCAGCCCAACTCCATCGCGCTCGCATAGCCCAGCAGAAGCCCACGCGCACCCCTCTCTTTTTTTTTCCTTTGTCTCGCTGACAAGTGGGACCCCCTAGTCAGCACCGACAGCCACGTAGGCGTCGTCTTCCCCGTCCCCAATTCACGCGCTCATACACGGCAACTCGCGACCGAAAATCAAATCCTCTGATTCAGGTCATTAAGACGAAGATCGACGCGGCCGAGCCCCTCTACTTATACTCCGGTGCCCTCTCTCTCTTTTCCCCCACAAAACCCAGCTCGAGAGCCACAGGGCTGCTCGAATCCTTCCACAGAGCTCCGCCACGGCCGCCGGTCATTTTCTGCAACTCCGGTCGACTCCGGTAACCCCAAACCTCCCCATGTCCTCCTTTCTTCTTACTTAGACCTTGCACTTCATTCTGACAAGGTCCGGTATTTTTTGTGTGCCCAGATCGAGCTATCCTTCATCAACCCGAAGCTTCGACCGCCGTCTTCAACTCCGGCGAGGAATCGCGGGAGAACCAGGACGCTCCGCTACCTCTAACTTTGCCACCACCTCCGAAACTTCGTCCTGCATCGCGTGGTAACAAAAGCACGAACCCAAACCTTTTTTTTAGTCAAGTTCGTGAATTTCCGGCCTTGGCGCCGCCGCGGGATGAGGTCAACGAGCATCTCCGGCCGGCCGCTCCACTCGTTTTAGGTCAATTAGTTCTGGACCGTTAGATCCTATTCCTACGGCTTAGATTAGATCTGTTATTCGAAACGGTACGGGCGAATCAGGAGCGGCCACGTCGATGCCTCGTCAGCAGACTCGTCAGCGCCACATCAAGCCTCGTCAGCGCCACGTCAAGCCTCGTCAGCGCCAGCGTGGAGAAGCTTTTCTGTTTTATTTTCTTTTTAGCAGTTTTGCAGAAAAAACCCTGTAACTTAGTTTTATCAATACGTTTTATCTGTTTATCCAAATTCAAATATTTTTATATATTGGAAATCCTTAGAACGAGTAGAAACTTTCTGCTGTATTATTTTTCTGTTTTGTCAAACTTAAAATATTCAAATTTCAAATTGAGGAGTTTGAGTATTTTTGACATAACTTTAGTTATAAAATTTATTTTTGAGTGAATCCAATTGCAGAAAATTTGTTCAAATGCCCTCTGTCCAGTAGTATATTTTCTAATTTTTTAATATGTGTTTAACTACAGATTACTTTTAAGTTGTGTTAATAACCGTTTGTTGCCCAAATAATGTTTAACTTGGTTATTAAAAATTAAATAAAACCTTGCTACTTTGTCATGCATTTAGAAATAACTTAAAACAGTAGAGACAAATTTGTTTGCATTGCATACATACATGCATGACTTAGTATTTTTAGAAGAGTTGAGATGCACTTAGAAACACTTAGAAAATATTTTGTCCTATCATGCATGTCATATTTTCCTTAGAAATTTTGGAATGCTTGTATGTTTATTTGTGGTGTTTCTATGTGTTAGAATTTTCGGAGGGAAACGAAGACTATTGCAACTGCTACTCCTGCTCTCCTTGTTGCCAAAGCAAGTGGCACATTCATAAATTTCCTAAGTATTTTTATTTATGCATGAGTAGTGTATTTTCCTTAAGCATGTGTAGGATTTGTTAGTATTGCTATGCAAGACATGTTTAGAATTTCCCTATTCCCATGTGTCTAGGAACCTATATAATAACTTAGTAGAAATATTGATGCTAAGCAAAAGTTATTTTTTTAATAAAAAGTTAAATTCTACTAAGTTAAAGAAACTCCTGGGTGGATTAGTTTGATAGAGGAGGCGAAGTTGAGTGGCTGCTCAGACCCATTTTCATGGTGTGAACCTGAGTATGTGCACTTGTGGATTGCCACCCAGGGATCAAAGGGATCTGAAGAACTCCAAGTGAAGATTGCTTCCAGTGCAGCCATTTGTCATATGGGCTCTGTCTTGATGGATTAAGATGCTTGGACTCACCTCGGCTTGACAAGCAGATGTAGAAGGATGTAGGTGGAACGGGTCAAGCCGGTATGGGGTGGGAAGATGCTTCTGAAAAATCTCGTCTCAATCTTCTCCTTTTCCTTATCACCGCTGGAGTGTAGAGGATAGTTTGGGCTGATTGAGTCAAATGGTGAACGTGCACAACCTCTCGAGAGTGTCAAAACTAAGTACTTAGCCGTGTCCCCGGTTACGGACAATTCTGAGCAGCTGATCAAGGACGTCAACGGAGGATCCCAACATTCCAACTTCACAAGTAAAATTTGAAGGTGAACAAGGGTAGATGAGACAGTGGTTTTCATGCCATGGATGTCTCGATTAGAAGAAAAGTGTTTTGAAAAGAGTTAGGAAAAATTGGCTTTATGCAACTTAGCCTTTGAACTCCACCAGCCAAATATGCATATATGTTATTAGAGTTATTCCACTAAGTGTCCACATAGTGTCACTTGCCAGTTCCATTTTTAATGGTTCTGACCCACTCTGTTGCAAAATGTTAGTTGTTGCAGATTATTCTGACGACGAGTGAGTTTACGTTAAGTGTTTCGAGTCTGCAACCAACATGTTCGCCTGTGGCGCATGAAGATGATGGAGACTCCATGAAGAATAAATTTCCGCTGCTTTACTTTTTCAAGCTAGCCTTTGTGCTATGCAAAGTTGTAATGAATATTTTCCTAATTAAGTACTGAATCATCGTGTAATAATTGATACAATGTTGTGATATTCGTCTTAAACTGTGTGTGCAAATGAAACGATTCAGGGGTTTGCACTATACACAGGGACCTTGCCATTTTCTAAGTGCAGGTCTGCTACATTCAGAGAGCGACGACACGACACGAGTCATGCCACTCTGCTTGCTTATGATAAGGGGACTCCAATCATCACTTCCCCTCCGATACTATCTCTCCAAGCTAGAGCAACAAAGACACTGTAGAGCAAGAGGAGGCAGGTGCTAAAGCTTGTGAAGAGCAATGGCTGGGAGTACCTGGGTAATGGCCTGTTCTGTTCACACCGACTTAATTTCAGTGTTTCCCCGACATCATGTTCAGGCCGACGAAAGCAATGCCTTCGGCGTCGTTAGCCTCCGTGGAGGTGTTCCACTCATACCCTTGGTGTTCTCCGGATGAAAATCTTAGATCCATTATTTAAGTCAGGTGACGTCGGTGTCTTTGATGGAGCTCCCTTGTGAAGGTCAGGGCCGGTCATGACATTCTAGAGGCCCCGGGCGAAATAAAATATGGGCCCTTCCAATAGTAGTATAGTAAATAAAACTCACATGCATATACAAAGGTATAGATTGCATAGGGGGCCATTGCCCCCCCCCCACCCCCACGCGCTATCGTAAGATTTTTTTAGCTAAAACTTTTTACATAATGTTTTTTTGCTAGAAATCCCATGTATTTGACCAAATTACTCCCCCCTCCAATACAGGGACAAAACCTAATCCCCCCACCCTCCCGTCCAGCCATTTTAGAAGAAAAAAAATTCTAAAGAGAAAACACTAATGAACCGCGGATAGTGAAAAATAATCAAATTGTCAAAGGAGAAATAATTCAAATTGCACGAGTCCATGACCAGCAGTCGGGATGGTAATGCTCACATGGCAGGTGAAACTCATAGGAAGAGAAATAATAAAGAGTGAATCAAGAAATAACACAATACAACAATTTCATTTATTAGAATGGTGTTTTGGTTGGCTATGGAAGAGAGGAGAGAAAGGGATAAGAACTGACGGAATACTATGGGCGTGCTACAAAAGTGAAGGCCGAGCCCTATTGAATGTGTGTTTTAATTGTATTCATCGAACTATGGTGTGCACCTTAGGGGTGGATATCAAGCGAGCTTTACTCAACTGGTACTCGATCGAATCGTAAATTCTCGTTAGTTAACGAGCGTGTTTGACTCAAATCATTAACTTAACTTAACGAGATAAAAAAACAAGCTTGGCTCGACTCAATAAATACTTGAGTTGGCTCGATAAGCTTGATAAGATCATAAAGAAACTGAAAAACATAATCAAAACATTGTGGAGCAAGAGTACAAGATGGGTGGTTCATCGTTTATACATTTACTGGTAGATTTTGGCCCGAGTGCTCATATATTTTTGTCGTAAATGTTTTGGGTTTTCTTTAGTGTTAACTAATCTATGAGATATCGAGTACTCCCAACTCGACTCATTAAACTTTTTTCTTAACGAGATAAAATTGTCGACTCTGCTCGACTCATTAGTGTGCAAGTTTGAGCTGAGTTTTCGAGTACTCAATAAGTTTGCGAGTTTTATTTCCACACCTATGTTCTCCTACGATTCCTAAACTATCCTGATAGACCTTAAGCTACTCTATTTTTTGGGGAATTGCAGAAACCACCACCTATGTGTTGTTTTTGTGTAAAACACCTAATTTATGGGTTTGTTGCGCAAACACTGCTTATTGAGAGTAATCATCTGCGGCAAGGTATAATCTAACATTTATCTTTGTTAACATGATTGTGATAAGTGGCTCCCGCTTGTAAGTATGCATATAGCAAACAAACCGGCCACATCATCGAGTGGGTCAAGACAAGAAAAAAACGCTGAAACAACTAGGATATAATTCATCAGTTGTAGGGGTTCTCATATCATTGCGTTACGACTCGCAAAAAAAAAAAAAATCATTGCGTTACTAAACGTGAGCCGAATCACATGTTAACTGTCTGTTTAATTCTGTCGCAGTTGTTTCATCGTTTTTTGTCTTGGACCGCTGGCTGTAGTGGCTGGTTTTGTTTGCCACGAGGATTTACAAGCGGGACCCACTTGTCAACAATCATGTCATCAAAGAGAAAATAGATAAGACCAAGCTGCAATGGATTACCCCAATCGGTGGTATTTTGTGCAACAAACCCGTAGAGCGTAGAGTAAGTATTTTGCGTAAAATCTGCTCCAATAGGTGGTGGATTGTACAATTCCTCTATGTTTTCTTATTTTATTGCTCCACGGTCTTTAGGCGCTCATAGTTGACTATTTGTGGGTTTGCTAATGAGATTTATATTACATGGAATACTAACATGAGCACTTGGTTTGGCCCCCTGTCGTCGTATCGGCATCTGAGATAGGAGACGGGGTCCTGCTAGCCGAGGGTGAACGTAGGGCAAGAAGGTGGACGTCGTCGAGGTCGGGATTGTACGTGGCAGTTTACCCAGCTTCAGGCTCCGCGGCGGTGGCGGAGCCCTACGTGCTGCTATAATTCACTATGAGGCAAATAGCCGAGGTACAGGTTACAATGAAGTTGATTCTGCCCTAAGGCGTCCCTGGTCCGGCTTATATAGGCTGCCGGACCTAGAGTTTCAAGGTGATTACGTATCCGGCAAGTATACAGAGTCCTAAACCTAGCAGGCATGTCTGCCGCCTTCCGTCTTGATCTTGGTGGCTTCATGGGCTCCGGTCTTGGGCCTCCTCCTTGCCGGCATCCGCCTTGCTTGGTCATCAGCTATCTAGGCCGCCCGGCAGGCAAAGCCTTCACCACCACTGCGGGCCACCCTGGACTAGCCGGATTGATCCATGCTGGTGATACCCCTAGTTGGTATATCCCCAACATTAGCCCCTGGAAGGGTTCGAGTTCTTCAGGCGTCGCCTTCTTTTGTCGGCGATGTCCGTCTTGTCTTGTAGGCGGCTGAAGAGCTTGAAGCATTTCAAAGTTGAAGTAAGCGGCGATCCGTCTAAAGTAGTCGGATGTTTTGCCGTCATCATGGGAAAGATGGCCTGACTGCTGTCAGGAATCTTCCCGGCTCCAGTCTTGTCATTTGACTGATCCTGTCAAATGTTGACGGATGACGTCATGCAGTCCACGACAGTTTGGACTAGGCGTGCGTCATGATTGCTTTTCCACTACGCACGGGAATCGAGGAGACGGCTGCAGACACCGTTGTCACGACGTGCAAATCGTGCGCACGTGGCGGAGATCATGTGCCACGCCCATCTCGCGCACGAATCTCAGCGCGCAGAGATAAATACCCAAGGTGCACTACGGGGAGGAGTTTCTTCCCCATTCGCATTCACCGCAGCCACCTCACCTTCCCGAGCGCTCCTCCCCCTCGTACTCAACTCCGGCGAGCCCTTGAGCAGAGCTTCTGTGCCAAAATGGCGAGCAACACTGAGCAGGATTCGGCGGCGGCGGCGGTGCTGGCTGCAGCTTCGGCGGCGGTTCCCGCGAGCACACCGGTGACCCCTTTCGTCCCACCGCGGCTGCAGGTGGGTTATTTCTTCTTCTCCAACTCCGGTGGCACCAGCAGCGCCCACACCTGCCTTCCCGCTTCCGTCCCTGACGGTGACCAGCGCTGAGGTCACGGCGGAGGCAGAATCTGCCGCCGACGACGACGCCGAGGAAGAAGAGGAGGCGGCGGACCTTGGCTCCAGATATTGGCTGCCGTCAATCATGACGTCAGCTTATCTGAAGGAGCTGGAGGATGGCGGCTACATACCGCCCAAGACGGAGTGCGCCTGGAGGGTTCCAGGCGACGAACCAGTCCTGGACCCGCAAGACGGCGAGTGCGTCATGTTGGCGTCGCACAGCCTCCGCGGTATGTCATTACCACTTTCCGCCTTCTTCTTGGCGGTGCTTAGCTTCTACGGGCTGCAACCGCACAACATAGCGCCCAACAGTATTTTAGTGCTAGCCAGCTTCCAGGCTTTGTGCGAAGGGTACTTAGGTATAGCTGCATCCATAGAGCTATTCCAATACTGCTTCCTATGCCGCCGGCAAACCATACTAGGCGGCCAGTTGGCAACCTGTGGTAGTGTAACCTTCAACTGCCGCCAACCCTACTGGTATCCAAAGATCCCATACATCGAGTCGGTTAAGCACTGGACCAACACTTTTTCTACTGCAAGGACATCCCGACACCCGGCATGACACAAGGGGATGCCTGCTTTCGTCAACGGTTAGCCAACTCACAAGGCCTGCTGGACGACAAAGGTGCCTCTCAGCAGCTTGTCGGATGAGCTTCGAATTGCCGTCAGGCGGATCGAGTTTCCGACGAAGACGATGATGGCTCCGCAGCTTGACGGAGTTGACACCGTCATCTGCTGGCTGTCGAGGAAGATAATGCCACTCCGCCATCGCCCACTAAAGATGTGCGAGTACAAGGCGGATGACGCCGACAACAGCACCCTTGACCAAGATGTGCTGCAGTACCGGCTGAGAGAGCTTGTCAAGCCTCTGTCGGTGAAGGCGGCCGAGGGCGTCGCCATGTTCACCCATGATAACCCAGCCCCAGTGGTAAGCCAGAGCTACTTTGTCTTTTGCTTGACATCTTTGTCCACTGGGTACTGAATTAATGTTTTGCCCTTTTCCTTTTCAGCTGCAAACCTTGGAGGATGCCGACTTGGCTCCCAACTGGTACGACACTGGTGCCAGCAAGTCAAAGAAGCGCAAAGCAGGCGGCTCCACCAAGGATTTGGAGAAGAGGAAGAAGGCGGCCACCTCTGCTGATGCAGAGGACGAGACCTTGGGAGAAAATATCCCACTTAAACGGTAGGCAAGCTTTTGCTTTCCGTGACTTAGTCATTTGATACAATTTTCTGTTGACAGACTTGCACTTTTCTGCTTACAGGGGCAAGCCTGTCATGCCCAAGCTCCGTGCCAACCTAAAGACTTCTGCCGGTAGGGGCAAACCACCACGGTCTTCCCCAGCCACCGCTCCGACAACGCCTGCCATTGGCGTTCCTGTGGTTGTTTGCCAGGGAACGTACACGACGCCTACTGGTACGACAGAGGCGGCTTTGGAGAAGATGGCGGGCAAGAAGTCCGTTACGGGCCCTACTACTTCCAAGATGGCTGAAGCTTCGGCTAATGATGCCGCTCGATTTATGGCTATGAAGCTTGAGGCGGGAGACGAGATGGGAGAGAGTTATGGTGGATCCTCCTCCAAATCTGGCCCTGACTATGCCGCGTGAGCGAAAGATCCCCGCCAAACCTTGAAGAACCTACGCGAGGGCACCAAGTTTTGGCACTTGCATGTGGCACCCCGCTCTGGCACATATTTTCCAGAGAGGCGGTCTCCCCGTGCGCCAGCCCAAGATATCTGGCCGCACGTTACGACAATGCAACACAGCGGAAATCATTACACAATCAGGCACAAAGTGCTACAAAAGGTTTACAAGGCCATCGAGTAATTACAAAATATCTTGCCATTCATGGCTCAGGACAGAGTTCAACTGGCAGCGGAAGACGACTAAGGCAACGGCTTGGAGCGGCTCCACTCCACAGGTATCTGGCTGGGCTACTGATCCTAGCACGCTTCTGCTCCTTGTCCTTGCTAAGGTGGAAGTTGAGTCCTCGCCAAAATCTGGCCACAATCACAAGCCCCGTGAGTACATTTGTATGCACTCAGCAAGAATCGCCACTCACTACAAACAATCCAACAATCATGCAACAAGATATACATTGGAAATAAACTCCTACAACATGGCAAGATGTACACTAGATACATGACATAAAAGTAGCATGGCATTGACAACCAAACATGTCATAAGCAAGCGACGGGGGTATCACCAGTACAGAATCCAAGCTAGGTGGGGTTGGATCGTGCACCGGCAATCATACAAAGGGCTTACCTGTGACGAGTAAACGGGTATACCAGTTGGTACCAAGTAACATAATAATATTTATCATCCCTGCTAGGCCTACTGGCCTTATCTCTTTTCTCAACTCTCCTAGGCCTTCTGGCCTTATTTTTCCACGTTGGGCATGCACGGTTGATGTTGGCTCAGACCTAACTCTAGGCTCCCAACGATCACACCGTCACCCCGAAACACAGTAACCATCCATAGCTCAAGTAACATTCCCTGCATCATCTTATCGTTCATTTAGTGAAATCAGGTTGTTCATCTTTCTTTCGAACAGAACTTAAGTTTAACCTCCTGACACGACAAAGACACACAGTGTGACCAACACTGAACTGTTGTTCCATAACCTTGGAACGAGGCTAGACATCCAGATTTGACACTCTCGAGAGGTTGCAGATACCACCCATCTAAGTGCACCACACTCAGCCGGTACTTTAGGATATCATCCTTAAGGCAAACTCAACAAGATACACTCACCCGACCGTTCACGCTACCAAGACACTCCCTGTATAGCTACCGACACAACTCTATGTCTTATGACGAAGTGAATCCGGCACGCCCCCAACAGATGAGCGACGCCTAGCTCCGGAACCCTCACAAGGCTAGCCCCGACCACAAAGGTAACCGACTAGTCTTGCCAAAATGGTAGCATCAAAGGAGGCTCAATAGGTTACGTAGGTCAAGGCCCGCCCATATGAGTGACAGTGGCAGTGCTTTCGATGTTCAGATTAGTGGCACTATGGACTGACCCTATCAATGTTTGGAGGGGTGTTTCATTTAATCAAGTTTCATCATAACAAGTTCAAACAACAGAGGATTAGTCCAACACAACAATCATAATATCATAATAATATATCACCACCAACAATACATTAGCAACATAATATTTCCAGCAATAGTTTGTATGTATTGTCAATCGGACGACTGTGGCGGTTCCTCTAGCCAGCGTCCTCACAGTTCAACTACAAAAGTTAGCACAGGTTGTTGGCGTCGATCGGGTGACTGTGGCAGAGATACCTCCGACCAGCGCCATCGCAGATCAACTACCAAAGTTGGTAGGGCATGTAGTCTCCAAAATGAACCGAAAAGCACTCATAAGAAAGAAAGCATCCATTCCACTCAAGTATTAACCCGATGTGGTGTCAGCAATCTTGGCAAAAAGAACCAAATGGAAAGCAAATGTCCCAAGCGTCGAGGCGGGCTTACGCCAACCACGTTTGACGGAGGGAGAAGAAGCAAATAACTCTTTTGGCAAATGCCCCCAACTCCGAGGATCATTAGACGACATTCGTCCGCTCCTCACCTCGGCGAAGAAGAAGAAGCAAACAAAGCCACGCAAGTGCGAGGCACACAATTGTATTATTTCCCATTCCCTTGACTGTGGCAGTTCCTCCAGCCCATCGCCTCGGGAATGGGGGTGAGGCACAGATAAGCAATTATGAAGTAATGCGACAGGAGAAAATACAACAAGGTATGACAATATTACAAGTTTCATATTGAACGCAAACAATAACAGACCGACAGAAAATATATATCGAACGCAGACAAATATAAATACTCGGCATGACAATAAACAAATAAACAAACAACATTGCGGGACTACTCATAGCAAGGGTTAGCTTGCCTCGGGGTCATGTGGTTGTGCTCTGGTTCGCCGATGAAGTGAAGTCGTCGCGGAATCGGGCACCGGTATCCGTATACCGCGTCGACGGGGTGGTATTACACACAAAATGCGCCACCCGGAAACTTTACTGAAAAAAATGTGAAATCCATACCATTTGACAGATCTCGCAAAGATAGGAATTTAGAAATTTGAATCACTCCAATCGGAGCTACGGTTTAAGAGATATTGACGTTTGAAAATCTGTCCAGCAGGAAAAAGAAAAATAGTTCCGCGAAAAAAATGGATTGGGCCGTCGTCCGCTGCGCGCCGCACGCGCGCGCGCCAGCGCCAGCGCGGGGCAGGCCGCTGGTGGGCCGCTCGGGCTACTGCTGGTTGCTGGACCGAGCTGAGAAAACGGTTCGTAACGGAAGAAAAAAAGAAAAAAACGAAGACAGATCGATGGTTGTCTTCCTCCTCTGGACACGCACGGGAGCGAGCAGGGGATGGCCGGGGAGGGCGCCGGGAGGCCGGCTGGCGGTAGGGACGGGCCCGAGGTGGTGGACCGCGGTCGGGGAAGGTGGAACCGAGGGCGGGGGTCGCCTCCAACGCCCGCACACGAGCTTGATGAGCTCCGGCCATGGTGGTCTCGGTGGAGAATTTTTGAGGTCTTCTCCTCACGTTCTTGCACTGAACGAGAAGGGCAGGGGGGAGGAAAGAGGTGTGCTTGCGAGGGAGGGCTCGGGGTGCTCTTATATACGCAGGAGAGGAGGAGAGTTAGGTGTGGCCGTGGCGGCCATTGATGGCGCGTGAGGTCACGGCTCACGTTGCTCCGGCCACAGGGAAGGGATAAGGAGGAGGAGGGGATGAGGCAGCCGTGCTAGAGGCACAGTGGAGCACGTGGGTGCACTGGTGCAGAGGATAAGGGCAGGAGCTAGGGTTTGCGCAGGGTCATGCCGATACCGGCATGTCCAGAGCGCGACGTGAACGACATTGTCGCGTTCTCGATGATTTAGGGCACTAAAAAGAAAACGGGTCGCGTCACTTGTTTCCACTACTGCCACAAGCAACACACAGCAAGCAAAACACCAAATTGGGACAAAAAGCCAGAGCAAAGTTTTGAAAAATTCAAATGCACTGAAGGTGTTCGATGAAATGAAAAGGGACTTCCTCTATCCCAATGGAGCTAGGATTTTTACTGGTGATGTTCTACTGGTATGTGAGCAATGTGGTTCAGTTTCACTCAATTTGGAGAAAGTTTCATGTGTAAACATTTTCGGGTTTCGAAAAGGGCAGAAGGTGTTCGATGGGTGTCCTACAAGAAAAAGTTGATCCAAATGATCCCAAATTTCTTGGGTGGCTTATAATGGGATATGAAACACTTCCTCAGGTGGACAAGATTTATGGTGGAGTGGAAGTAGGGTTTTGGATTAAATGGCCCGGTAGTGGCAGATTTGGTAATTTCTTCAATCTGAAAAGTTGCATAGGTCATGGCGATGTTCATGCATATATGGGATATACATGATGATAGGTGTCTCTGGGATTTTTGGCGGAATTTTCTAAGCAAGATAAAGGATAGTTGCTTTGGAGAGGCAGTATATCGGGTTTTTGTTTTCTATAGAAAGGCATTAGGGTTTTATAAAGAAAACCCTAATGGATGGGTTCAAAGATGATCAGAAATATTCAGAGAATATTCCCGGGGTTGGGACAAAGAGAGGTACATCAATCACCAAAAGTTCAAATGAGTTTTGATAAAACCCAGAGAAATCCAAGTTAAAAGGTTTTCGCAAATTTTTAGTTCACCCCTTTTTCAGGAAAACCAGTTAGTGAAAATCGGGGTGTTACATTGCACACAGAACATCTCACCGACTTGCTACAGAAAGAACTTGAGGTAATCCCCAGTACCAGCCCCCGTGCACATTGGCGACTAAAAAGGTTGTTTTTAGCCGGCGGAGTGGTCTTGACTTGGATCTCAATTGTTCCGTTTCTGTTGTAGGCGGCTCTTGCATCCAACGCAGAGCTTTTCCAAGCCCAAGGCACCAAGAATGCAGAATGCTGCCAACTTTGGCAAGACATCGAGCTGAAGAACGCCCAGATTGCGAGCTTAGAGGAGGCTCGCAAAAAGGATGAAGGTGACAAAACTTCTTTGCCTTCTTTTCGTCCTAGTTTGATTTTTTTTCCTTTTCGACAAGTTCTTTAGTCGTCTTCCTCTTTATTTGTAGAATTACTAAACACTGCGCAAGATATTCTCAAGAACTCCACTAACATGCAAGCTTTGATGAACGAAGCTGCAGATCTTGCTGAGTTGGTGTCAAAGCTGAAGGCGGATCATGCCAAGGAGCTGGCCCATGCCGCCGAGGTAAGCAAGTTGACAGGACAACTTGAAGCCCTGAGCAACAACCTCAACCAGGTGAACAAGAACGCCAAAGAGCAGCAGGACCAACTGTCGAAGGCGGTCCAGCTAGTTCAGGAGACGCTTGAAAACCATCTGGATGAGGTCAACGCCATCCACGAGCATGTCCTGGGTAAGCCTCTTATCCTTCATCCTTCTTTGATACCTTGAATTCTTTAAATTTCAAACTACAGTGTGTAACTGATTGCATTATGCAGTGCCGGCTAACTTAGGCGATGACGTGGATACGACGCCGCGCCTTGCCCGCATCTTGAAGGTTGGCGAAACAGTCAACCAGATTGTCTGCACGGGCAAGGCGTTTGCCGCCAAGTTTTACCCTGGCGAGCACGGCGATCCCGTCAACTTTGATGCCTTGCCAGACTTGCTGGAGAAGGCGGCGACCGAACATGACGACATGCTACGATCAGCAGCACGAGGCAGAGCCAAGCTGGCGTTGGCGTTGACGGCGGCGTGGTACCCGGAGGCTGATATTCATCAAGTCACCGAGTACTTTCCCATCGAAGACGAAAACAACCAAGCCATCGTGATGCAAGATGTGCTGCGGACTGTTCGGGGCTACGCAACCTGGGTTGCCAACATGGTTGACATCCGCAAGTTCTACAAGGAACACCCGGATCCACATGTTGCCGTAGCTGATCCCTCCTTGGCGGATCCTGAAGCTGCCGGAGGCGGAGAAGGCGAAGACGCGGCTGCCGAGCGCAGCCCCCAGGATGGCGGAGCTAGCCCCAAGGATGCCGGCGTCAGCCCCCAAGACCTCCAACCAGACTCCACCAAGGCGGCGACTCCTTAAGCGCTTTCCCCTGCGACAGTAGCAAGAACTAGATGCTTTAATCTGTAACGCGAAAGAACTTGTCTAATTTTGTATGTAAATATTTTGGGCCAACTTTTATGCTACGCTTGGCGGTAGGCTTATTTAAGTGGCCCGCCTTAATATGTATCTCATTTACATATTTAGCTGTTTCATATGTTGGCGGAACCTCATCTTAGTTATTTTAGCTGAGCCAACCAGGTGCAATACCAATTAGTTTAGACTCAGAGACCAAAGCCAGCATGTTGGTGCCAACGACATACTACTAGGCGACTGATAACCCCCAAGAGCAGGGGATCACTGTAGCACCTCTCAATATGGAAGTAAGGTATCGACCCGCAGGAGCAAGAAGCAAAAGTTATCTATTCCCTACAACTAAAGTGTCACAAGTTTTAGTCGATTGTGCACTAAACAAGTTTAAAGAACAAGATGGTTGATTTAATGGATGGAAGTTTAACGTAACAAAACAAGAATGTAAAAGTGTCCCAATCCTCTTCAATGCAAGAGGACAAGACAAAGGTTTTCTCTTATAGGAACAATGGACATGGGTTCATGGGTTCACTCAATCCTCTCTCCCATCTATGGTGATTATCATGTTATAGATAAAAAGTACACACAATTGTCATGCTTTAATGGTAAACTTCTATGACGGCTACATGTCCTAAAATACATAGTTGAAAGAAGTACTCATTTGTGTTGCTAGGTCACCCTCATAAGGCTAGCGTGGTTGCTGTCACTCCCACATCATACTCTTCGTTTTTACCCCCAGATAAAGGATGTTGGGCTGTATTTCACATGTCACTCAATACATATGCCGTTGTCACATCGGCCATCCCGTACCTACATACATCATATTTCATAATGGACAATATTCTAAACATTAGTACAATGATTCATATTTCGTGTCCATGACCACATCTCTCTCATCTATCCACACTTGGTGGTGTCAATCACCTCATGACAAGGATAAACAAGGCATTATGCATAAATCAAACCATCACATGTATCATAGAATATCTCCAAAGTATGACAAACCATAGAAATCCCAACATGACGGTAAATGCATAACATAATATCATCTCATACCACAATATCCACCATAGGAATTACAAAGATAGTTCCATAATCATGCAAGGCACATCATATGGACTTCAACAATGATCATACATAGAGAGATTGGATCAAGTTACAACCACAAACCCAAAGTCCAGGGGGTGGACTACTCCCCCTTCATCATGGTGATGATGGTGGAGATGTTGGAGAAGATGGAGATGATCTTGCTGTAGATGTTGATGATGAACACGTCGGAGGGGGGTGGAGCCCTCCGGAGGTGATTCCGGCGGCGTTTCCCCCCTCCGATCTTCTCCGGCGGTAGCCTTCTGACTCTCTGTTTCGTGGTTTTGTGTTTCTCCGCTGCCTCCTCACGAAACTCATCGGGGGACTATTTTTATAGACGTTTTTAGGTCAAGACGAAGCCACGGAGACGAAAACGGACGGCGTCGGAGCCACGAGGAATAAAAGAGGTGGTCCCACACGGCCAAGGAATCTGGCCGCGTGGGACCATCTATTTTCTTCCTCGGACTTCCTTTTTCGCGGATCCTTGGCTCGTACGTCTTCTTATTTCCAAATATTGGGCCCCGTAAAATATTAGGTCATTTGGACGTCGTTTGGTCCCTGAAAATCAAAAACATGGAAAAAGGGGTTTTCTGGTTCTGCAGGGTTAATTCCAAATAAATGGGGAAACTATGAATTATCCCCTAAAATCATTATAAAACATAAATATAACCCATATATGATGCAAATAAGTTGGAATATCAAGTAATAAAATGTAAAGTTCATGTATGCATTTTACATGCATCAGCGACCCACACACAAACAGACAGACATGCATACTAGGCGGTGCAAAGATTGTTTGCTTTTTTAGCCGGCAGACGGAAAATGTCAAAGAAGTTTGAACCTTAGCGCGGAGCAAAAATATTTGTTTGGTAACTTTTATGACAACAGATATATGATTGCGAGAAAAGACAAAAGATGGCATGATCCCAAAACTGAATGAGCAAACCACAGACTTTTATTTCATAATCATATAGTACTTATTACAATGTGGAAATTGCTAAGTGTAAAAAGGACGTAGCTGCTCAATGTTCCAGGGTCGCTTGGTTTCTTCGTACTTGTCGTCAACCTTCCTTTTGCGCTTGCGACCTCGTTTCTTCTTGTATCCGTCTCGCGCATCACCAAGTAATAAGAACCATTGAGCAACACCTTACTGACCACAAAAGGTCCTTCCCAAGGCGGGGATAACTTATGCAAGCCTTTCCTGTCTTGGATTAGGCGGAGGACCAGGTCACCAACTCTAAAACTTCGTTGCCGTACTCTTCTGCTGTGATAACGCCTCAAACTTTGCTGATAGATGGCGGATCGTGCGAGAGCAACATCGTTCTTCATCAAGTAGGTCAAGGCCATCCTGTCTTGCATCTTCTGCGTCTTCCTGGACGTAGGCTTGAATTCTGGGAGAATCATACATCATGTCGGTCGGCAACACTGCTTCTGCGCCATAGACTAAGAAGAAAGGAGTGAACTTGGTTGATCTGTTTGGAGTTGTGCGTAAACTCCAAAGGACAGACTGCAACTCATCCACCCAAGCCCCAGCCGCTCTGTGCAATGGTACTTCGAGACGTGGTTTGATGCCTTGTAGGACTAAACCATTTGTACGCTCTACTTGACCGTTTGCCTGCGGGTGTGCTACTGAGGCAAGATCTAGGCGGATACCATGCTTATAACAGTATTCCTCGACTTCGCCTTGCGACAAGTTAGTGCCGTTATCGGTGATAATGCTATGAGGCACCCCGAACCGAGAGATTATTCCCCACAGAAAGTTTGCGGCTGTGGCACCGTCTAGCTTTTTGATGGCTTAGCTTCAACCCACTTGGTGAACTTGTCTACAGCCACAAGTAAATGTGTGTAGCCACCAGGCGCCGTTTAAACGGACCAACCATGTCCAAGCCCCAGACTGCGAAAGGCCATGTGATGGGTATTGTTTTAAGCTCTGAGCCGGCATGTGCGATTGTCTGGCATAAAGTTGGCAGCCCCTGCATCTTTTGACGATGTCCTGCATCTTGCTTGGCTGTCAACCAGTAGAAACCTTGTCGGAAGGCTTTTGAAACAAGGGCGCGTGAGGAAGCGTGATGTCCACACACGCCAGCATGTATCTCATCCAACAGTTCTCTGCCTTCTTCGGGCGAAATGCAACGTTGGTAAACACCAGTGGTGCTACGCTTGTACAATTCGCCTTTGATTATTGTGAATGCCTTGGCTCTTCTTATGATTTGCCTTTTCAAAACCTCATCATCCGGCAACTCCTGATTGATCAGGAAGTCCAAATATGGCGTCGTCCAATCCGGCTTTACCAGGTAGACGGCATAGCTAGCATCTTCAACTGGTTCTGCCGACTTGGGTCAAGGAGGTCTGCTCCTTTTATTGACGGCTTGTGTAGGTGTTCCAGGAAAACATCTTTTGGTACCTTTTTGCGTTCAGACCCCATTCTGGCAAGTGTATCTGCCGCCTCATTTTGAGCCTTGGGATGTGGCGGACCTCGTAGCCTAGGAAACACTTGGCGAATTCGTCAACGGTAGCTCGATATGCCGCCATTGTTCGCTCTTTGTGTCCCAAGTACCCGTATCTGTTGCGCCACCAAGTCTGAATCTCCGTAGCAGAGGACACGCTGGACGCCAAGTTCCTTGGCAATGTGTAAACCATGAAGGAGAGCTTCGTATTCAGCAACATTATTAGTTGCCTTGAAGTGAATTTGTAACACATAACTAAGCTTGTCTCCTTGAGGGTTTCTTAAAACAATGCCAGCCCCCGAGCCCTGAAGCATTTTTGATCCATCAAAGTGCATGATCCAATATGCATCTTCAGGGAGAGGTACTTCGTCCATGGCCTCCGTCCAATCTGCTACAAAGTCTGCTAAGGCTTGAGACTTAATGGCCGTTCTGGGTTTATACGTGATGTCGAAGGCGGCAAGTTCGATGCCCCACTTGGCAACGCGGCCTGTCGCATCTGTATTATTGATGATATCCCCCAGAGGTGCCTTGCTCACAACCGTTATTGAATGCTCCTGGAAATAGTGCCTTAACTTTCTGGCGGCGTAGAAAACACCGTAGACCAGCTTCTGGTAATGCGGATAACGCTGTTTTGAGGCGGAAAATACTTCACTGATGAAGTAAACCGGACGTTGTTCCGGCAAGTCTGATTTTTCCGTCTTGCGTTCCACAACCAGGACCACGCTAACAACCAAGTTAGTTGCCGCGATGTAAAGCAGCATTGGTTCCTGCGAACGAGGAGCTGCCAAGATTGGAGCAGACGTTAACGCGTCCTTGAGTTGCTGCAAGGCGGCGTCTGCTTCGTCTGTCCACTCAAAGTTGTCGGATTTCTTCAGAAGCCGGTAGAGAGGCAGTGCCTTCTCACCAAGACGGCTAATGAAACGACTGACGGCAGCCGCCGAGCCGGCAAGTCGCTGCACGTCCTTCAGGTCCTTGGGCCTGGATATGTTGAGGATCGCTTTGATTTTTTCTGGATTACCTCTATTCCTCGTTCGGAAACGATAAAGCCAAGCAATTTGCCGGCAGGAACCCCGAAGACGCATTTTTTCGGGTTGAGCTTCATCCTATATACCCGGAGGCTATCAAAGGTTTCTCTCAAATCGTCAAGCAAATCTGCCTTCTTTCTTGACATGACGGCAATGTCGTCAACATAGACGTGAACATTGCGGCCAATTTGCTCGTGAAGGCATCTTTGCATACACCGCTGATACGTTGCGCCGGCATTTTTTAGACCGAAGGGCATCGTGATGTAGCAGAAGGTCCCGTAGGGCGTAGTGAACGATGTTTTGATTTGGTCGGATTCTCGCATTTTGATTTGGTGGTACCCGGAGTACGCATCCAAAAAGCACAGCAGCTCGGAGCCGGCTGTGGAGTCTATGACCTGATCTATACGAGGCAAAGCAAAGTGGTCCTTAGGACAGCACTTGTTCAAACCGGTATAATCAATGCACATTCTCATTTCCTTATTAGGTTTTGGAACCATTACAGGATTTGCCAACCAATCAGTGTGTACTACCTCCCTAATGAACTTGGCTTCTTGCAACTTGATGATCTCCTTCCCTATTGCTGTCCGCTTCTTCTCACCGTAGCGCCTTATTCCTTGCTTCACTGGCTTGGCTCCTTCATAGACGTTAAGAGAGTGCTCGGCAAGTTCCCTCGGGACACCTGGCATGTCGGCTGACGACCATGCAAAGATGTCCTGATTCTCACGGAGGAACCTGACGAGCGCGCTTTCCTATTTGTCGTCCAGGCCTGCCCCTATGGTGACTTGCTTGGAGCTGTCACCTGGGACCAGGTCCGCCTTCTTTGTGTCTTCGGACGCCTTGAAAGTGTTTTTGCTCTGCGGTCTTTACATCCTCCGGCAGCTGCGACGTATCAAGCTCCTTTTTCAACATGGCTAATTCCTCTGTGGAGGACTGCCTCAGCGAAGGCGGCGTTGCCACGCTCGCACTCCTTTGCTTTCTTGAAGTTGCCACTGACGGTGATTGTACCGTTGGGTCCCGGCATCTTCAGCTTGCTGTAGATGTAACACGGGAGCCATGAACTTGGCGAAAGCTGGCCGTCCAAAGATGGCGTGGTAGGCACTCTTGAAGGGGACTACTTCAAACCTGAGATGCTCCGAGCGGTAGTTTGTCTCAGGTCCGAAAGTAACCTCCAGTTTGATGCTTCCCATTGACTTGGCTTGCTTTCCCGGAACGATGCCATGAAACTTGACTTTGCTGTAGTCAAGCTGGCTTTCCGACAAGTTCATGCGCTTCAGGGTGTCCGTGTAGATGATGTTGAGTGCTACCGCCGTCCATCAACACCTTGGTGAGTCTGAAGTTGTCGACAATTGGGTCGACGACAAGGGCGTATTTGCCGGGGTGAGGTACGTGATCTGGGTGATCATCTCTATCCCAAGTGATTGGCTTCTCTGACCAGTCTAAATACTGGGGAACATCTGGCACTGTGGCGTTTAGCTTGCGTATTTCCGCCTTTTCTTCCTTTGCCGACATGGAGATTGCTCCATCATTGTCTTCCTTCTTTGTCTTGTCAGCTTTTTTGCTCTTTTTTGGCTTCCAGCCAACCTCGGGGTCCTTCTTGAAGTCCTCCATGAACCAGCATTCCCCCAATGTGTGGTTAACTTTGCCTAAGGACGCGTGGATTGGGAAGGGCAAGGCTTTTGCCTGATCGTATGTCAGGCGTTGCTTGCTGGAGCCGCCTTCTTTACCCTTTCCTTTCCACTTGCGGCTGCCGCCTTTGCCTTCGAAGGCGGCAGCGACCTCGTTTGATGGTCCGGCTTTGTCGTCCTGGGGAACCTTGCGTTTGTGACTTGCTCGCCTGCTTGGCGCCATGTCATGTGCGCCGTCTCCATCGCGTGCGTCATCATCCGCCTGTGCGTACATGGCTGCTACTTTGAGCATGACTCCGAGATCTTTGACCTGCATGCGCATGAGCTTATGTCTGAGACTTGAGCCCTTCAGAAGGCCTGTGGTGAAGGCGTGGATTGCTTGATTGTCGTCTACATTTTCGCAGCTTGCCTTTGTCTGAATCCACCTTGCCAAGAAGCGTGTAGCTGTTTCATCCGGCTTTTGCACGCAACGAACCAAATCTGTGTATGTATTGGGTCACTTGTATGTGCCCTGAAAGTGCTGCGTGAACACCTTTTCCATGTCATGCCAGCTATGAATGCTTTTCTCCGGCAAGTTTTCGATCCAGCTTCGGGCTGTCCCCTCTAGCATGAGGGGAAGGAAGCGTGCGGAGACGAGGCCATTGCCCCCGGCAATTTCAACTGCCAACGCGTAGTCCGACAATCATGAGTTTGGTTTGTCTGCTCCATTGTACCTTTGATGAGTTTTTGACATTGATGTCATGTCCGGGGTACTTGAACGTTGCGGATGGCTGGGCCAAAGCACTCAGGGCCAAGGTAGGCATCCTGCTTTCCAGCCTTAATGTCATTGAGACGATGTCACGCGTCTTGCGGACTGAGCTGTTTGCCGGATCTGTCGGCATTAGGTTCGTCCTGCGCTGCCCGGCTATGCCTGGGCTCGTTGTTGTGCCCCCGGCTTCCACCTTCGTGACTGGGCACCGGCGGTGGGGACGGTGTGCGGTCCGTGCTTCTTCTTGGTGGCGGGGCATTGTCATGATTGCCGCCACTCCTTGGCGGCTGCTTGATGCCCCTGCTTCCGCCTTCATCCCGCCTAGGCGGAGGAGGTGAGGCCTTGCGTTTGTTGCCGGTCCTGGACGCCTCGTCACGCTGCCTTTTGGGAGGTGGTGACTTGCGTGGGTCTTTCTCCTTGTCTTTCCCTTTTCCATGTCTACTGGAGCCAGACGGATCTTTGGGGTTGCCACCGGCCGCAGCCTTGCAAACATTGGATTTGGATTCCAGCCTTCCTCCTCTTGCGTCTGCCATGTCGGCGCGAGAATCAGCACGGGCCTGCTGCTCTAGAGCTTTGTGAGCAAGGATCGATGCGTAGTAAATCTTCTCGTCCTTGTCGTAGTCATCGTTGTTGAGGATATCTAAGGCGGCTGCAGTGTTGTGGACAGGGGTGGCGAGGAAGACGTCCCCATTCTTGTCCTTACGCTGCGGCGCTGTAGCCCACTCGAAACCAAGCTTTTGGGCAGGGGATTTGAAGTCAGTGACCGATCCCTGCCTTTCCTGCTTTTCTTATCTGCCACAGGTCCTGCCGGCTTGGGCAATGTAGTAGTGGTGAAAAGATTGCGCTTGGGGTCTAGCTTGGCGGTTATCTTGGCGTTTTCCTCCTTGGCTTCGTCGAGGAGGCCCTGGACCTCTGCTTGCTTGCTTTTGAGGTACTCAGTTTGCTCCGCCAAGGTGTTTTGAAGTTTCTCCAAATCAGCCGGGTTGGTTTTGTTGGTCACCGGCGTGTGCAGAACTTCTGCCAGGGCCGCCATGTTCCCTATCTTGCTGGGCTCGCCTTTCTCTAGAACCCTCTTCTTTGGAGCCCCAGGAGGCTCCGAAAACAGTGGATCGGTTGTCGGGGTCCCAACGTTGGCGGCGTCTGTTGCCGCCGCCTGTGCTGAGGCTGCACCGGTGACATCCGCCACGAAAACCTGTTGCATGTTGACGGACGAGCCCGTAGCCGTCTCAGAAGGCGGAGGCTCGGGTGTACTGAAACACTGCTTGATCCGTTGCTCGAACATGCTTGCAGAATCTTCTTCGGAGTCAGAATCTACGTTGACGTGAATAGTAGATCTGGATCCGGCATCCGACATCACATCATCCTGGAGTGCAGGAAGAATAGATTCGGGATCTTGACTGTTGGGCCGGGAGTCGGATCCCAGTCCCGTCATGCCGATAAAGTGTAGATCTGACTCTGCGGACTCCTGAGAGGAGGCAAACTCAGATCCATCTTGATCGTAAGCCTTTTGATTGCAGGTCGGGTGGGATGGCGAATAAATTCGCGGCAAACCATACACCTCAAATGTGTAGCCGATGAATACATCGACGCCGCCAAACAGCACAACTCCGCATCTGACAATGTAGTCGTCTGCGGGGATGTAGGACTCATCGCAGCTGATGTAGTGGTTGTCGCCGTAGCGAACGGCGCGGCCGACGGCGATTGTTTCGCCGATGCCACCTAGGGTTCTCGCCTGGAACGTGACGCCTGACGCCTTAGGCCCCACGGTGGGTGCCAACTGTCGTCGTATCGGCATCTGAGATAGGAGACGGGGGCCTGCTAGCCGAGGGTGAACGTAGGGCAAGAAGGTGGACGTCGTCGAGGTCGGGATTGTACACGGCAGTTTACCCAGCTTCAGGCTCCACGGCGGTGGCGGAGCCCTACGTGCCGCTATAATTCACTATGAGGCAAATAGCCGAGGTACAGGTTACAATGATGTTGATTCTGCCTTAAAGGCGTCCCTGGTCCGTCTTATATAGGCTGCCAGACCTAGGGTTTCAAGGTGATTACGTATCCGGCAAGCATACAGAGTCCTAAACCTAGCCGGCATGTCTGGCGCCTTCCGTCATGGTCTTGGTGGCTTCATGGGCTCCGGTCTTGGGCCTCCTCCTTGCCGGCATCCGCCTTCCTTGGTCGTCAGCTATATGGGCCGCCCGGCAGGTAAAGCCTTCACCACCACTGCGGGCCACCCTGGACTAGCCGGATTGATCCATGCTGGTGATACCCCTAGTTGGTATATCCCCAACACCCCCAGACAGGTAGAGCCCTGGGGTGTCGCCCTTCTTGCCCTGCCCCAGGGACG
Source organism: Poa pratensis (assembly GCA_947311845.1). NCBI lineage: Eukaryota > Viridiplantae > Streptophyta > Magnoliopsida > Poales > Poaceae > Poa > Poa pratensis. The sequence goes on along the minus strand of CAMZMU010000079.1, from coordinate 31,985,222 downwards.
GCCCTGCCCACGACGCCATCCTATGGCACAGCAAACGGCAAGTGTACAACTACTTACGAGTTACGAGAAACCTATTTAACTACATGAAAATTACTGTCCCGTGCTCTTTGGCCTAACCCGCACTTTGCCCACATCCGTACCCATGTTGCACCCAATGCATCCGTCGAAAACACATTCCACACATACGTGGGCATACCGGGCCTATCCCGTACGTCCATTCCTGCTGTCAGATCCGTGCATTCACACACCCACATTCCACGGAAACCCTGAACTACATATGTTTGTAATTAGTCGATCCTCCCCTTTCTGCACAAGGGCTGGGTTGTCTGGCGACCACTCGTCATTCCCCTTGTCAGAGATATAAAAGACGTTGCTCGTGCGGAAGGTACTACGCCCGCTGGGGCCTACTTGGGGCAGCACGCAACCTATCACGCCTCGCCGCCCCGCCCTGCCACAATCTCCTCCTCCGCCGGTCCGCCGCCTCCCCGGGCATCCCTCTAAGCCCACCCTCTTCTTCGGCGCCGGTGAGCCCTTGAAGGAGATATGCCCTAGAGACAATTAATAAAGTGTTTTATTTATCATATCTCATTTGTTCATAATACGTTTTTGTATCATGCTATAACTGTATTAAGCGGAAACATTAATACACGTGTGGTACGTAGACAACCAGGTCCCTAGTAGCCTCTACGTGACTAGTCCATTGTGCAATCGATGATCGAGGTTTCCCGATTATGTGACAACGGTGTCAGTTGACAATGGAGTCATATCGTTGGTAGAATGATGTGATGGACATACCCAATATTTGTACGACGTAGTCATTACGCCTTTTACCGTGAGATCAACTCTTATCGCTATTCCTGGAAGATGCTTTGATTGCATCAAACTCATAACTTATATAGTATGACAATAACGGTGTCCCTCTCGGGTATCGGAAGGGAGTATGTTGAGATGAGGGATCAAGAGCGGTATTTGCCAATCCGCATAGCAGGATAGATACTCCTGGGCCCACTCAGTGAGATTATGTCAAATAAGCATGCAAGCATGTGACTAGGTCACGGGGACATATTATCACGGACGAGTAGAAGATAGTGTTGTCAATAACGAGATCAACCTAGGTATCATGATATCTAAGAACGAGTCTCGGACACGCTAAGTATCGCCAGGCAAAAGGTTTAAGACTCGACGTCTAGGTTCGAACGACAAAGTTATTTCGTTATCTCACAGGGATTAATTCTGGGTATCCAAGGTTCACGAATTAGTCATTAATCGGAGAGCGTGTCTCAATTATGTCTGGCGAAATCTCGAACCGCTAGGGTAACACACTTAAGGGAGGATGATATTTCTAATAGATTGGAAATAGAAGAGAAAAATAAAAGAGAGTACTCGAAATGTTCCGGGAGAGTTCCGATGGAGATCGGAGAGCGACGAAATAGTTTTCGGATATAGAATTAATTAGATAAAATGTATTTGATATTAGTTAGTTGAATTAATGATTAAATATTTTTTTATTTGATTAAATTCAAATTTTAAAGGCTGCATACCTAGATGGGCCTAAAGAGGCCCATGAGGGGGGAAGTCCCCCCTCTTGGTGCGAGTTGGGAGGGGCCAGCCTAGGTGGGCCAAATGGGGCCCACCTAGGGACGGCGGCTGCCCCCTTGGCCGGCCAAGCCATGTGGGGTTTAGTCCCACATGGCTAAGCCAAGGGGAGTTGCACCCTCCCCTCCACCTATATATATGGGTGCCCCTTGCCTTTGAAAGACACACCAATTTCTCTCTCTCTCCTGTTTAATCGTGACTCCGCAATTGGGGTCGTGTACGGGGTGAGTGTTTCTCCACCATAAGCACACCGCCGTGCTGCTGGTTTTCCGGTCCAAGTCTTCCGCTGCTCATCCCTGGACCGGAGCCCGGAGGAAGTCATCTTCGCCGTACGTGTGCGATTCCCTGCGAGGTGCCACGCCTGTGGCGCTCGGAGGTCTTCTTCCTCTACACGACCTTGAGGTCGGCTTCGTCGGCTTCATCGACAACGCTTGTGCGGGAGCGTGATCCCCGCTTTTCGGTCTATAAGGGTATGTATATTGATCTCCTGCGTATTACTATATCTGCATAGTATAGATCCTGGCTAGTTTAAGGTTATCGTTGTTAGGAAATTTTTTGTTTTCTGCACATGATCCCCTTCAGTGGTATCAGAGCCGATCTATGAGTAGATATAGTTGTACGCTTTTAGAACCCGTGTTTATCACGGGGGCATCGTTCTTTTATTTGCTACCTCTAGCGTGCACTTGCATTTCCGGCGGCGTTGAGTTGATGAAGCGGCCCCGCGTACGCTTACGCGAGACTGGTTCCACAACTGACATACGGCTCGTACCGTATATGTGGCTGGCGGATGTCTGTCTCTGTCTTTAGTTGGTCTTGCATTTTCAATGGAGGGCCCGAAAGGGATAAATAAACATGCAATTATTTGATCGTTGTTGTGGTCATAGGTTCGTAGGTATGAAGCGGTTCTATTTACGACAGCCCCTAGCCACGTAAAATATGCAAAAGATAAAGTAGAAACCGTCTAACTTTATTTTGCAGGAGCAATATGATATGGTCAAGGTAGGTTTATTAACTTGTTTATAAACTGAGGGCGTGAAGGAGACCATCGGCGCAAGACCATATCATGTCGCATTACATTTGATGTTTTTGAGTGCATCTTATATTGTGTATATATATATTGTTATATATTAGTTACACGACAGTAGTAATATAAGATGATCCCTCCAAAAATACCATTAGTGTTCTCCCTTTGGCGTGTACCACAAAGAAAGTTCTATGTTATGAGGCAGGCCGTGACGATCGGGTGTCATACATATCGTCATTCGCATACAGTGGGTGTAAGACATGTTTGCATAAGCGTTTACGCTGGAGGTTATAATGGCGAGCCTAGCATGTACAGACATGGCCTCGGAACACGGTGACTGAAAGGTCGAGCATGAGTCACAGAGTTGTTGTGATTGACATTCCGATGTCTACCTTTGAAGTTGTGTTGCCGGCTCTGACGATGAGGGGTTGCACAATGGATTAGGGTCGTGTAATCACTGAAGCGATTAGAGGGATATTTGTTTGAGTGGGTGTTCTTGTAGTTTATTTTCTAAAACTTGAACTCAATTAAATTTATGAACAAAGTCTTATGTTTTTGCAAATTCCATTGTAGATGTCTCGCCCCACCTTTAACCTAGGCCTGTTCCTTGAGAAAGAAAAGCTTAAGACCAATGGGTCTAACTTCATGTCCTGGTTCCGCAACCTGAGGATCCTCCTCACTCCCCACAAGGTAGCCTATGTCCTGGAAGCCGCCATTGGAGACCCTCCTGCGATCACCGCCTCTGAGGATGAAAAGAAAGCATATCTGACCAAGACGGATGATTCCGCCTTCGTGCAGAGTGTCATGCTCTACGCCATGGAAGCTGACATGCAGAAGCGCTTTGAGAAGATGAGTGTCTTCGAGGTAATCTCTGATCTCAAGGCTATCTTTGCGCCGCAGGCCAAGGCTGAGAGGTATGAAGCTTCTGAGCTCTTCTTCTCAGCCAAGATGGAGGAGCACAGTAGTGTGAGTGAGCACATGGTCAAGATGTCTAGCTACGTTCAACGCCTGAACGCTCTGGAATGTAGGATTCCTGATGAGCTGGCGATTGATAGGGTGCTGCAATCGTTGCCCCCTAGCTTCAAAGGCTTCGTCATGAACTACAACATGCAGGGCATAGCTAAGAGCTTGTCTGAGGTGTTCATGATGCTGAAGACTTCTGAGGTGGAGATCAAGAAGGAGCACACGCTGTTGATGGTCAACAAGACCGTCGATTTTAAGAAATCCGGTGGGAAGGGCAAGAAGAACTGGAAGCCGAGGAAGGATGGCAAGCCTGCTGCCCGATCCAAGGCCAACAAATCTGGTCCCAAACCTGGCGTGGAATGCTTCTACTGCAAGGGAGATGGTCACTGGAAGCGCAACTGCCCCAAGTACCTGGAAGACAAGAAGGCCGGCAAGATTGTCGAGAAAGAGAAAGGTATATGTGATATACATGTTATTGATGTTTACCTTACATGCGCCCGGAGTAATACCTGGGTATTTGATACCGGTTCTGTTGCTCACATTTTAACTCTCAAGTGGAGTTGCAGAATAAACGGCGCCTGGCCAAGGATGAGGTGACAATGCGCGTCGGCAATGGATCAAAAGTTGACGTGGTGGCTGTCGGCACTCTCCCTCTACATCTACCATCGGGATTAGTTTTGGTTTTAAATAAATGTTATTTTGTACCGTCTCTGAGTGTAAACATTATAAGTGGTTCTTGCTTGTTGCAAGCCGGATATTCGTTCAATTCAGTACCAAGTGGTTGTGCTATTTCGATGAATGATATCTTTTATGTTGATGCTCATGTGAATAATGGTTTATTCCTGCTGAATCTCGATCGTAGTACTCACATTCAAACGTAGATGCCAAGAGGATTAAACTTAGTGGTGATACCGCCATGTATATGTGGCATTGCCATCTCGGTCATATTGGTATAAAGCGCATGAAGAAACTCCATACTGATGGACTTTTAGACTCGTTGGATTTTGGATCCCTCGATACATGCGAACCGTGCCTCATGGGCAAGATGACCAAGACACCGTTCAATGGTTCATGGAACGGGTGTCGGACTTGTTGGGAGTCATACATACAGATGTGTGTGGGCCAATGAGCGTGTCGACACGCAATGGTTATCATTACTTTGTCACCTTCACCGATGACTTGAGTAGATATGGGTATATCTATTTGATGAAACACAAGTCTGAAACGTTTGAAAAGTTCAAAGAATTTCAAAGTGAAGTTGAAAATCAACTCAACAAGAAAATCTGAAGGCCTGTGGCATTGTGCCGCAACTTACGCCGGCCGGAACACCGCAACGCAACGGTGTGTCCGAGCGACGTAATCATACCCTATTAGATAGTGTCCGGTCTATGATGTCTCTTACCGACTTGCCCGTATCATTTTGGGGATATGCGTTAGAAACAGCCACATTCATTTTAAATAGGGCTCCGTCCAAATCCGTAGAAATGACACCGTATGAGATATGGCATGGCAAGAAATCCAAGTTGTCGTTCCTGAAGGTCTGGGGTTGTGAGGCGTACGTTAAGAAACTACAGCCCGACAAACTCGAACCGAAATCGGAGAAAGTCGTCTTTGTAGGGTATCCGCGGGAAACCATAGTATACACCTTCTACAACCAAGCCGAGGGCAAAACGTTTGTCGTGAAGAACGACACCTTTCTCGAGAAGGAGTTTCTCGCCAAAGGAGTAAGTGGGAGGAAAATAGACCTCGACGAGATAGTTGATCCTGAACTCGAAATTCCGAGTGGCGCAACGGAAACTGTTCCGGAACCGTTCTCCACAGATGGAGTGGGAGCAAATGTCGAGGATGCTATTCTACCTCGTAGGTCTGGAAGGACACGTGCTACACCAGAGTGGTACGGCAACTTGGTATGCACCGTCATGTTAATTGAACAAGATGAACCTACGAACTACAAAGAGGCTATGGAAGGGCCCGAGTCCGAGAAATGGCTTGAAGCCATGAAATCCGAAATAGGATCCATGTATGACAACAAAGTATGGACTTTGATGGAGATTCCCGAAGGGCGCAAGGCCGTCGAGAATAAATGGATTTTTAAGAAGAAGACTGATGCTGACGGTAATGTGACTGTCTATAAAGCTCGGCTTGTCGCAAAGGGTTTCCGACAAGTTCATGGAATTGACTATGATGAAACGTTTTCATCGGTAGCGATGCTAAAGTCTATTCAGGTTTTGCTAGCACTTGCTGCATATTAAGATTATGAAATATGGCAGATGGATGTCAAAACAGCGTTCCTAAATGGCAACATTGAGGAAGAGTTGTATATGGTACAACCTGAAGGTTTTGGCGATCCAGAAAATGCTGGCAAGGTATGCAAACTTCAGCGTTCCATTTATGGACTGAAGCAAGCATCTCGGAGCTGGAATCTCTGCTTTGATGAGGTGATCAAAGGTTTTGAATTTATCCAAAAGGCGGAAGAGACCTGCATTTACAAGAAAATGAGTGGGAGCTCGGTTGTGTTCCTAGTTCTATATGTGGATGATATATTACTAATTGGGGATAATGTGGATCTTCTGAATAGCGTGAAGAAATATTTAAACAGTAAATTTTCGATGAAGGACTTAGGAGAAGCTGCATACGTATTAGGCATTAAAATCTATCGTGATAGATCAAGGCGTCTATTGGCGTTAAGTCAGAGTACTTATCTTGATAAGATACTGAAACGGTTCGGTATGGAGACAACAAAGAAAGGTTCTCTGCCTGTCATCAAGAATAAGGTATTGAGAAAGTCTCAGTGCCCTGTGACGGCACATGATAAAGCCGAGATGGCTAAACATCCCTATGCTTCAGCCATAGGTTCGATCATGTATGCCATGTTAAGTACTCGACCCGATGTAGCGTTGGTTCTTAGTTTGACAAGTCGGTTCCAAAGTAATCCTGGAAAGGATCATTGGATAGCTGTTAAGAACATTCTTAAGCATCTCAAGAAGACAAAGGAAATGTTCCTTGTGTATGGAGAATGTGAAGAAGAACTTGGCGTAACATGTTACATTGATGCAAGTTTCTGCACAGATCCAGATGACTCAAAATCACAGACATGATATATTTTCAAGGTGAACGGTGGCGCTGTAAGCTGGAGAAGCGGGAAGCAACCCAGAGTGGCTCAATCTACAATGGAATCGGAGAACATTGCTGCTTCGGAAGCCACGAATGAAGCTGTATGGCTGAGGAAGTTCATTATCGAGCTTGGAGTGTTCCCTAGCACGCAAGACCCCGTAACCCTCTACTGCGACAACACGGGTGCTATTGCTAACGCGAAGGAACCAAGGACTCACTCAACTGCCAAACACATTCTCCGACGCTTCCATGTGATACGACAATATGTATAGGAAGGCGATGTGAAGATTTGCAAAGTGCATACGGATCTGAATGTGGCAGATCCCCTGACAAAGCCTCTTCCACTAGACAAGCATGTAAAACACCAGAATGCTATGGGTGTTAGGCTTTTACCAAGTTGTAATCTAGAATAAATTGTACTCTAGTGCAAGTGGGAGACTGAAGGAGATATGCCCCAGAGGCAATTAATAAAGTGTTTTATTTATCATATCTCATTTGTTCATAATACGTTTTTGTATCATGCTATAACTGTATTAAGCGGAAACATTAATACACGTGTGGTACGTAGACAACCAGGTCCCTAGTAGCCTCTACATGACTAGTCCATTGTGCAATCGATGATCGAGGTTTCCCGATTATGTGACAACGGTGTCAGTTGACAATTGAGTCATATCGTTGGTAGAATGATGTGATGGACATACCCAATATTTGTAGGACGTAGTCATTACACCTTTGACTGTGAGATCAACTCTTATCGCTATTCCTGGAAGATGCTTTGATTGCATCAAACGTCATAACTTATATAGTATGATAATAACGGTGTCCCTCTCGGGTATCGGAAGGGAGTATGTCGAGATGAGGGATCAAGAGCGGTATTTGCCAATCCGCATAGCAGGATAGATACTCCTGGGCCCACTCGGAGAGATTATGTCAAATAAGCTTGCAAGCATGTGACTAGGTCACGGGGACATATTATAACGGACGAGTAGAAGATAGTGTTGTCGATAACGAGATCAAGCTAGGTATCATGATATCTAAGAACGAGTCTCGGACACGCTAAGTATCGCCAGGCAAAAGGTTTAAGACTCGACGTCTAGGTTCGAACGACAAAGTTATTTCGTTATCTCACAGGGATTAATTCTGGGTATCCAAGGTCCACGAATTAGTCATTAATCGGAGAGTGTGTGTCGATTATGTCTGGTGAGATCTTGAACCGCTAGGGTAACACGCTTAAGGGAGGATGACATTTATAATAGATTGGAAATAGAAGAGAAAAATAAAAGAGAGCACCGGAAATGTTCCGGGAGAGTTCCGATGGAGATCGGAGAGCGACGAAATAGTTTTCGGAGCTGGAATTAATTAGATAAAATGTATTTGATATTAATTAGTTGAATTAATGATTAAATATATTTTTATTTGATTAAATTAAAATTTTAAAGGCTGCATACCTAGATGGGCCTAAAGAGGCCCATGAGGGGGGAAGTCCCCCCTCTTGGTGCCAGTTGGGAGGGGCCGGCCTAGGTGGGCCAAATGGGGCCCACCTAGGGCCGGCGGCTGCCCCCTGGCCGGCCAAGCCATGTGGGGTTTAGTCCCACATGGCTAAGCCAAGGGGAGTTGCACCCTACCCTCCACCTATATATATGGGTGCCCCTTGCCTTTGAAAGGCTCACCAATTTCTCTCTCTCTCCCGTTTAATCATGACTCCGCAATTGGGGTCGTGTACGGGGTGAGTGTTTCTCCACCATAAGCACACCGTCGTGCTTCTAGTTTTCTGGTCCAAGTCTTCCGCTGCTCGTCCTGGATCAGAGCCGGAGGAAGTCATCTTCGCCGTACGTGTGCGATTCCCTGCGAGGTGCCACGCCTGTGGCGCTCGGAGGTCTTCTTCCTCTACACGACCTTGAGGTCAGCTTCGTCGGCTTCATCCACAACGCTTGTGCGGGAGCGTGATCCCCACTTTTCGGTCTACAAGGGTATATATATCGATCTCCTGCGTATTACTATATCTGCATAGTATAGATCTTGGCTAGTTTAAGATTATCGTTGTTAGGAATTTTTTGTTTTCTGCACATGATCCCCTTCAGCCCTGCACCCCCGCACCCGCCAATTTAAGTCTCTCCTCACCATCACCGTCTGCGCCGCGGCTCCGGCTCGGCTAGTCACCGCCGCCGTTGGGGAGGAAGAAGGCGGAGAGGGAAGAAATCAACACGCGCGTAAGATCTGTGCGAGCGCTCGCACGCGCGTGGATAATCAATTTTGGTTTTTTTACCTGGACAACAATATATAATTCTGTTTTTACCAGGAGAGCAATATATTTTCATGACAAATTGCAAATATTGAAACGTGCTGGAGGCTAAGAGCAGGCCCAACACTGGAGCCCAGTCCTCCTGTCTTGGCCTTCCTTCCACAACCTCTGCAGGTCGCCAGCGCAGGGGAGTGTGGCATCCGCAGAGGCCGTCATGCCAACATCGGTGAGCCCATGAGGAGAAAATCACCAAGAAGAAAGGACAAAGGAATCAACCAACCAGCAGTGGCAAGAGCCCTAAAAAAACAGTGGCAAGATAGGATTCTCCAAAAGAAAAAGTGGCAAGATAAGAAAAGAGAAATGGAAGGTTCAATTTATTGACACTGTTATTACCTTAGGTATGACATTGAGAGGAAACAATATCTATGGTTGCTCCCTGTCCATCGTTTTTAGCTTATTTAATAGAATCTTGTCAACATTGAACTTGATTTTACGTAAGAGAAAGGCAAATAGTGAAGGAAGCGAAAACTGAAGAGAAAGAGTCGTGTTTTTTTTTTGAAACTACATGACTTTATTGATAATCATTAAGCACATTTTACAAGCATCAGTCTAAGTGGTAAAACACTTGAGACTGTGATGACAGTACACACAGGGCAGTGCCCAGAACCTGTTGTCAAACACTTGACACTAGAAGAAGAGATTCGAAGGGCAAGTTTAGAATAATGATGAGCCTTTGTGTTGTGTGCCCTGGACACAAAAGATAACCTGGTAGGATGAAAAATGGAAGAGGATCGAACTTGGGAAACCGTGGCCCTAATCCGCCAAGATCCTTCATAAGCATATCTATCAGAAGTAGCAGTGGAAGCAAGGACCTGAGAATCTGAGAGGAAGTCGTGGTTTGAAATCTTCTTGTGGAACGGGAATGATACATGAGATTGCTTTCACCCTGATGTGGAGGTCTCGTCTCGTGTATGCAAATATGTGATCACTTTGATGGCCACGGAGGCAGTTGCCCGTTTTGGTGTTAGTGCAACTTTAATTGGGTCCCACCTGCCACCCTTCTTCCGGTAATTAACCAAAACTGAGGAGCAGAAGGTTTTTTTTCTTGTCAGTAACCTCCATGCTGCACCTGCAAGCAGTAACAGTAGAGGATTTGAGTGGTGCAGATCGATATGTATGGCAGTTTCCTGTTGGGTGCAATCCTAACCGCGTCATTTTGTTTGTTCATATGGCCTGCCCCGGCCGGATTCAGCTAGCCACAGTTGAGAAGAGCACGTGTATGGGGTTCCTTTGCCAATGGGGACCTGTTTCCAATAGAAGGGGTTAAGAACGATATTTTGTAGTCTTGACATACAGTAATACAGTACGAATAAGTACGCCGTCCGGCCAGAAGCCTGGGCAGGCGCCAGGCAACAGGGGCGCTGCGTCCGCCACTGAATAGAAGAAAATATCAGTAGCAGGTAAGTTTGCAAGAGAGCTAAAGGATGTAAAGCCGCAAAACACTCGTTTAATTCAGACACCTTAGAATTAGCAAAATGTTATAAGTTTCCTACTGTGCCATGCAACAGTGTTCTGTTTAAGAAGGACAAGACTACCCTTGAAACATTATTTTCTCCGAACAAGGGTTGTTGATTGGCTGTCGCATCCCGGGAACCCCCTGTTCCCGGGATCCTCCTCACGTGCACCGCAGCTCGTGGATGACGTGCAACACCCGTCCTTTATGGAAAGAACCGTCCCCGTGAAGAGAACTCTACTGGACATCCTTCTGCGTATAGCCCGGGAACTGGGTAACCAAAACAAGGACATCTAAGATACATTGAGGCACATGGGCACTGACAAGGGGACTGAGAAAAGGCTGCGTCGCAGGGATGACGATGGATGGCAGCGGTATACTCCGGAACGCAAGGCAAGCACCTGGTCAAACCTTTGTGGTATCCCCTTGATGTATAAAAGGAGGACCAAGGACGAAAGTAGGGGGGCATCTTGGAGCATACGCTAGAGGGGGAGAAATCAGATCCAACACCACACTTCGGTTGGTTCTGAGAGATTATTCCCGGGAACACTTCACTGTAGCCCGGATACTCATATCACCACCATATATTCAAACATGCAGGAGTAGGGTGTTACGCTTCCGAGCGGCCCGAACCTGGGTAAACTGCCTGTGCATTCTACTTTCTGCATACTTCACTCGCTTGCCAAGATCCTCCTCGCGCCCCTCTCCGAATCTCTAAAAGGGGGTCTCCCGACCTCCAGTGTTCGTGACTTCGGACACGACATCTGGCGCGCCAGGTAGGGGGCGTGAGCGATCTGGCGAGCTGTGCGCTTCACCGGCGACTCAGAAGGGTTCCCTCCTCCCGGAGGGTTTGGAGTTTTCAGGCTCGGCGACGGACAAGGCGGGCGCTGCCGAGGCTTCAACGTCATCTGCCACATCGGCCGCTTCCTCGGAGCCCGCAAGCCTTGCTGCGAGCCATCCTTCATCACGTCCGCTCCGGCCAAAACTGCCGGACCCCTTGGACGGCTCGGGGCTGTTTCGGCTGCTGGCGCAATGTCGAATCCCGAGATCCTGGCCTGCTCAGGCTCGGGGGCTTGCTCTTTCAAGGGTAAACGATCCAAGACACCATCAGCTGGAGCTCATCTGAGTCTCATATCAAGGCCAAGAGGAGATCATGACCACGACATCGCCAAACAAGGCTCATGAGCAAGGTAACACTGATCTGAAACACAGTCGAGATCGATACGGAGATTTTGCAAAGTTCCTCCTTGAGAGCGCCCGAGTAGCGTCAGAAGCTCTGGCAGGGCTACCCTCCTCATCAGATCGTCAACAACGGGATCCGCTAGAAAGTGGGATTGAGGAATCTCGTAGATATTCAGAGCCGAGAGGAGTCCAACCGTTGTTTGGGATTGAACACCCTCGAGAAGCTGTGGCGGCAGTCAGAATCCTCTTGCAACACCCACCAGATCACGTTCAAGCCATGCCACATTTCCAATTGTGGATGTCGCAGCTTGAAATATTTCCCCTGACAAGTTTTGTTAAATGCAAGGCAAGTTTCAAAAAACAAATCCAACAAAAAATAATCAAGACAAGAGAAGTTTCGAAACAATTCCGAAGATAGCTCATTTAAGCAATGGTCAAAATCGGTGGTAATATAGTCATTTGCCACATAGAAGGGTGTTCACACTATAAAAGTAAGCAATAATGATCTGGTGTCTTCCCCTTTTTTTGATTTAGCGCAAATTGACATTTTTTAAGAGATCTTTTGACCATAATTTTTCAATTGAGCAAACATGTCGTCACATTCTTAACGAAAAACATTGACTGAACTAATAAAACTAAAATTGTAGATCGATAAAATATACAAATCTAAAGTATCGTAAAACATAACCATCAAATACCTAAGTTGTTTTCGGCCACCTTACAAACTGACCAAAGTACTCTCAAGTCCTACTTAAATACCCCTCATAGAGCATTGTTTAGAGTCGGGTTTTGTTAGACTGAGAATTAGCTATTGCAAAGATAAATAGTTGATTTCATATTAGACTAGACCTAGCAATGTAGCGATAAAACACCTAGTTGGATATCCAACAACTATCATGACCGTCGAATTTGCATCCAATGAAGGATATGATTCCTACCATTAGATATATTGATATAACAAAAAATCATGTTAATGGGTGTTTTTTTTGTTAATGCACGTCCATAAATTTCTTGTTGGTACATGATTCCAAAAAATAAATTAAATAAATCCAAAATTATTCATAATGCATTGATTTTTGAAGAATCTATAATACTTTGTGCACGAATCGTAAATCAGTTGGATATCCAAATAAGCAGGGGACATCCACCTAGGTGTGGAGTTGCATTTCCCCTAGATCTAGTCCCTCATTTTGGTTCGAAATCAGTTTTGTGCGGTGTTGATCAAAATAAGCAGAACTTTCTGTAGAGTCTGTTTCTAATGTACGATCACTCAGAGAAAACACGTGTATATGAAGTTTTTCGTCAAAAATCAAGATAGGGCGACCGCCCTACCTTGCCCTACTGGGAGCTCCGCCCCTGGATACATGTATTGGTTTCAGTTCTTTTTGTTGAAACTTGTTTCAATTTTTTTTTTTTGCGCAAAGGCCAACCAATCTATTGATCATCAACAACGGTACAAAGAGTTCTAAAAGTAATAAAAATTAAAAATAGGTCATCGGACCACCCAGCGACGACTACAAACACTGAAGCGAGCCGAAGGCGCGCCGCTGTCCTCACCCCTCCCTCACTGGAGCCGGGTAAAGCTTGTCGTAGTAGAGCTTGTTGTAGTAGACAGACGGGAAGTCGTCGTGCTAAGGCCCCAAGGGACCAACGCACCAGAGCAGTAACCACCGACAATGATGACAACCATATATCGGAAGAGCTAGACCTGAAACCACACGGACGAACACAAAAATGGACAGTATCCCAGGGGATCCGCCGGACACACACCTCCACGCGTCCTCCGTTAGGGCTAGGCGCACCACCGGAGCGAGGATAGGGCGGGGAAGACCTTATTCTGACTTCAAGAAGTAGCCGTCACCTCACCAACATGAAGAAGACACTGAAAAAACCTAAACAAAGAACGGGAATCCTCCCGCCGGCGAGAGGCCGTGATCCGCCACGTCTCCAAGGCCCTAAGGCCACCGGAGACGGAGCGGAGCGGCGTCGTCGCCGGCGAGGGGAACGGAACCCTAGATGGGTTTTTACAATCGCCTCACGCGTCTCTCTCCAGGTGCCTCACGTACCGATTCGTTTCTGTTTCAATATTTTATTTGACCACATGGTTTGTTTAAAAGCTTTTCTCTCGCATACATATTTGTTTGCTGCTACAGAAAACAAGGTACGGTACATTTCAGTCAACAGCGAAGTTGTTGTTCTTGCAAGAAATTATTTTCATTATGATTTCCTAGCTTTTACAAATTTCCACCAAAACAAAAAACCAAGAACCGTGAGTAACCCTAGATTTTTCAAAGAGGATGAAAGGGGCGGGAAGAGTAGGAGCAGGGGCTCACCGGCAAGAATGCTTTGTTGTTGCTGTCAGAACATTATAACCAGAAAAAACTTGATAGTCAATTAGTAACTCAGCGCACGCTCACCCAAATGATCATTGAAAATGGTGAAGAGAACAAGCTCATGGTTCTTTTCACACTTACACTCTGCTACATGGTAGTCCTCTATGCGATGGCCAGATTTAAATTTAACCAAATGAACCCATGTTTCACTTTGTTGTTTGACAGCTTACTCCACCTCTTGCCAGTATCAGTATATGATGAACGAGGTCATGTTTGCACTCTTTATAGTCATATAAAGGTCAGAAAAAACAAACATAAAGACAGTATATATATTTTTAGTAATGGTCAATCCGTCAATGTCAGTATATTAGTATTCAGGACTAACCAGAAATAGGACCATCAAAAGGGAAATGCAAGAGGCGACACCAAGAATACAAGGTTTGTCGTTGAAACGAATATTTAACAATTCCCAAACCCACAACAGCATGCGAACAATATCGCCACTGGACCAAACTCACAATAGAAAATATTGAAAGGCACAACAAAGCTCCATGTTCATCAATCAGGATTGTAGTTGGCAATTGCTGAGAATTGTAGTAAGCTGACAAGTTCACCATTTTCAGAGTTCAAATCTTACACCTTACTGTCGGATTTCTTTTACACCAATCGACTTGCTAAGCAACAAATCTGAAAAAAAAAACACCAACTTGAGTACCGAGCCCTCCTAGGTCCTAGACCGAAATCAAAAGTATCACCATTTTTTTCCCTACATCCTTTTCCTCAATCCTCGCAGGTGCCACTCTAGCAATCTCGTTTTATCTCAGCTTTCTGAGAGAAGGATGTTGAAACTCTGGACCCTATACATTAGATTTTTTTTTACAATTGTTAAGTACATATCCTAAAACAATGCTAAAACATGAACGCTATGAATTTAAGCAAAACCGAAATGATATCTTACCTACGTCTTGAGGTGGATCTTATTGATGAACCGGAGCAGCCAACCCACATCTTGTCAACAAGATATTTCCATGTCGGCAGATTCATAGGATGCTTGACAGCGATCATTCTTTTCATGGAGGCAACCACCGGGTTAGCCTTTTCTATGCGGTGTCACCGAAATCTAATCTAATACGTCACCGATGTGACATTCCGGTCACACTGTATAAAACACTCTTAAAAAAAAATATTTTATGCGTGCACCAAAACGTCACAATAGCGACGGGTGGATATGTATGGTGAAGTTTGAAAGGGAACAACTTGATATCCCTAAATGTAAATAAGGATTCATGTTAGTTATGAAACTACTAGAACGAACAATTTAACCAAATTAAATGAAGTAAGAACTAGTATATAGTGTGTACTGACCTGTGTATATTTTTGGAGGCCATAATAGGAAAGTTAACAAACACTACTGTCTTGACTATTGTTCGTTGTTTTTCTGTGGCTCTGAATTTTTTATGTACTGCCATTGAAATAGACTCATGTTTTTAAATTTGTAATGACTTAGCCACATGATCTAGATAGAACTAGTGGATGTGAACTGAACTAGTATAAACAAGTTAGCTAAACTAAAAGCGGTTGCAAGTGCACAGTAGGCAAGTTAACTACATCAAAAAATGATCTATACAGAACTAGTGGATGTGAACGAAACTAGTATAAACAAGTTAGCTAAACCAAAACCGGTTCCAATGCATAATAGGCAAGTTAAGTACATTAAAAAAATGATCTAGACAGAACTAGTGGATGTGAACATATCTAGTATAAAAAATAACAAGACCGGAGGGGGGACTCCACCCCGGTTTTGTCATTAAGGTAGAAGTGAGGACTCGAACCCAGGACCTGGCCCTTATGTGCTTATGCACGGCTACCACTAGTCCACGGAAGAGTTCTCAACATATCTAGTATAACCAATTTAGATAAACTAAAACCGGTTGCTGGTGCATAATAGGCAAGTTCACTACATCAAAAGATGAACAAGTTAGCAGGAGAGTGGATCTGATACCTTCGAGAGGTCGCCATTGGATCGATCTAGCGGAAACATTAGCCTGCAAGCGAAAACAACGAAGAGGACACGGCGACACCTCGCCGTCTCGGGGAGATGGCGAGACCTCGCCGTGTCGGGGGAGACGCGAAGGCGACGGCATGCCTCGCCGTGTCAGGGGAGATAGTCATCGTCTCAGGGGAGACGGCGACGCCAGCAATGGCCGCGTTGCCACGGTGCCAGCGGTAGCCACCGCCACAAAAAAATCTAGAATACTGGGACAGTGAGGAAAAGAGTGAGAGTGTTAGGTTATGACATGTACGCCCATATATATGTAGCAGCAGGTACAACATAGGGAACGGTTATTTAATAAAACCGTTTCCTTTGCGTATCTACCACTGACGAGTGTGACCTACTTACCGACGCTCTGCAATTTCTTCTACGCTCTGAAATAATATTTTTCCTAATCTCTACTATATGGAAATTAATAAACTTAATGATGAACCATTAGGATACTTATATTAATATTAGTGATTATTACATCACATAGGGAGTACATATAAATAATAAAGTAAATTACATACGGAGTACTTATATTGCTACTACTAGCTAGATACTTCTTGTTTTTCGCGCCCTGCTTCCGCGCAATCCTGCTCCTTCTCACGGCGTCGCTTTTTTGGGGTCGTTGGATGTTGTGGCGGAGGCGACAGCATATCGGATGCGGATGTGGTGGCAGGGGCGGCATCTTTCTTCTTCTTCGCCGAGGTTCCCTTCTTCGGGAGCGGCGCCTCCTCCTCGTCCTAGTCGTCATCATCGTCCTCCTCCTCCTCCTCGGTTGACTCCTCATCGGAATCAACCTTCGGCGCCTTCAGCATCCTGGGCGGATCCATGAAGTTGGCGAGCTCTTCATCGTCGCTAGACTGCGCCGACAGTGCCCTGATCCGTCAACAGACCCGCAGTTGACGGTGGGACTGTCAGGCGATGACTGAGTGCGCTCCTATGAGTCGAAGCTCCGAGACATCTTGGCTAGAAACTAGTAGGGAGCGAGAGAGAAGAGAGCGAGAGAGAGAGAGATAGAGAGAGAGAGAGAAAGAGAGAGAGAGAGAGCAATTTCTATGGCGTACTGAGGTAGCAGGGATCGGGGTTTGTAAGGAGTAGTGGGAGGTTCCACTATGCCATAGCAGTCATTTGGCTCGCTTCGAATTCCAAGAAGATGGAACGTGTCCACATTGCAAACGGGTACCGAAAAGTTTCCGTTGCCATATAAACGGATACCAAAATTTTTCCGTTGCCATATAGTACAATATTGGAAAACGGAGGTCAAATTATGACTTTTGCCAATAACATGGGTGACAGAGTCAATAATTTCTCCGAAACCAATGTTGACGGGCCAACCGCGGCCCAGTTCTGTCAGGCCTCATTGGAAACGGTAAAATCACGATTTTTTGTCGCCTAACTCGCCGTTTTCATAGAGGGGTATCCGATGTGTCGTTCTATACTAGTGTAGGAATTAGAAGTCCTAGATGGAGTTGAACTAGTATGATGGGTTGGTTGCTTGTGTGTATATGTACACAACAAACCGTGAGTTTGTAAGACCAATAGAAAAAAGAGAAAATTTAGAGGATGCGATACGCGCCCCTGGCCCCAAATTTTCGCGTGCGTGTGTTCGTGATATTTTGATGTGATTCGATTCTGTGGGCGAAACCTAACAATTGGTATCAGAGCGAGGTCGATAATTTGAAACCACGCTTGCCCCGGGGAGGCGACCCGTAATAGCGCCTCGGGCGGGCGATCATCATCAGAGCGACAAGGAGGAAGAAGCGGGCGATCGTCGTTCGTTGGAGCGACGTGAAGGAGACGACATGAGGTTGTCGTCGGCAAGCCGGTGAAGGTGGGAGATCGTTGCTTGTAGTGGTGATGCCGAGACGCAGTACCATCAAAGCTTGTCAAGATCGTCATGTGGTGAGTATGAAGGAGGTCATCAAGGTGTGCAGATGAGTTCTTGCAAGATGCGTCCAAGAGCTTATGGTTATGAAATTTTCCGCGACATTTACGTTACTAGCCGAGAAAACTGTGTGCGGGAGGGAGCGAGCGGAAAAAGGATATTGTGTCCTTGCGGTTCCGTTCGTGATCGAAGTTCCGGCGAGTTTGTATATGGAAGTTGTGTGGCCCGTATATGGTGAGTTGTGTTGCCGCTGGACCAGTGGAATTGCCACGAGACCGTGCGTTCGATATTGGGCAACGTAACAAGTTTCGGCGAGCTCATGTATGGAAAGATGTGTTGCGCGTACATGACAAGTTTCGTTGCCGCCGGACACGAAGTGTTGCTCGGTAAGATGCATCATCGTCAACAAGGATAAGATGTGAAGTTGTGTCCAAGTGCTGGTTTGCGGGACGTTCGTTGCAGTTGAACTGCGTCATGGTCGAGAGACTCCAGTGAGGTGTATCTCCAAGGGCGAAGACGTGAGACGTCACAGTCGAGGTGCTCCAATGAAGGTGTATCTCCAAGGGGCGAAGACATGCGTGAAGACAAGATGGCGGGTGGCTATCTGCGTGTCTCAACGATGAAAGATGAAGACCAACGTGAAGATGGCGCGGACCGGTTAAGATGAGTTACCTGCACGAGGCTATGTGTTTAGTATGCATGTGGCACGCTAAGGTGCGACAGCGTGGGCCGGTAGTCCGGAGTGATACGTTGAGTCTCGTCGTCGAGTTGTGAAGCTGCATTGAGTCAAAACTAGAAGGAGCACAAAGAGGCAAGGAGTTTGGATTAGGGGGAGAATGTTGGAAGTTGAGTTTGATTCAGAGATATGTGTCGTCTCCATAGTACCATATGTGCTGAGTCTAATTAGGAAATAGTTAGTCAGCTGGTTTGGTAAGTCTAGTCCGTGTTGTACTTAGAGTTGGTACGTTGAGTTAGGAATTAGAAGTCCTAGATGGAGTTGAACCGTCCAAGGGCCCGTGCGAGCTGTGCACCTGCACAGGGCCCCCAAATTTTCTGAATCACCGCAGCCTAGTTTCGGGCCTGAACGTAGTTGGTGTAGCAGTTTTGCTTCTGTTGGGGTCGTTTCATAGCTTGTCGCTTGGTTTCCGGATCGGCGATCTCACGCCTCGCTCGACGGCGCTGCTGCCGGAGCCAGTAGGCCAGGCTCCGACGCCACGCGGTACACTTGCACGTACGGCCGCGCCAAGCCAAGCGGCCAGAGACATGGTTCGGCTGCGATGGGGATCAGGGTGTGATGCCATCATCGATTCATCGGTTCACCTCATGGTCACTCCATCAGGTGCATGCGTTCTAGGTATAGTTAACAATCTAGCTCCAAGCCCATTTAATTGAGGAATTTTCTTTCTCCATCGATTACTTTGGTGAGTATACCGAATACAAAGTGTGCATCAATTGTTTTGTCCCTTTCACCTTCTGTGTGCATGTATATCAGTTCCTCTTTTAATACCTACAAGCAAGGATTTGTTCAAATCAGGTTATTATTTTGGTCATCTAAACTGAAGCAGTACTTGAAAGCGTACTTGAGATTGATTATCAATATATCATTGCAGAAATAACACTAAAAGAAATTGTATTTTCAAGTGATCATCATAATTTAGCAGTAAAATTTGAAGATATGTTTGGAACTGTTTACAGTTTCGCACAGGGCCCCAAATTTCTGGGGACGGCCCTGAGTTGAACTAGTACGATGGGTCGGTTGCTTGTGTGTATATATACACAGCAGACCGTGAGTTTGTAAGAACAAGATAAAAAGGAGAAAATTTAGAGGGTGCGACACCCGCCCCTGGCCACAAATTTTCGCGTGCGTGTGTTCGTGATATTTTGATGTGATTCGATCATGTGGGCGAAACCTAACGCACGAGTCCATTTTGATTGTCTCGACAAGCCCGACACAACTACAGAGACAGATTCATGATTTGATAAACCAAATTAAATATGGATATAGAGAATCCAAAAACATGTTTTATCGAAAAGGGATCATCGGAAAACAGGGGTGTTACATCCATAGAGGCTAAGGAGGTCGGAGGAAGCGTTCATATATCAAATGGTTTGAGTTTCAAATTACAAGACACAAGGCTTCAAGCTAGCAGGAAGTCTATTCTAGGTAAGCACCGGCGTAAGATAATCTTTGCTAGTGCACGTGCTTAAAGAGGACTAGGAGAAACAGAGAGGAACTGAATTGTGAAAAAGAAGAAGAAGATAAAAGGTGCCGAACCGTATGCAACATTTGCAATGACGTGACATAGCAATAGCAAAGGTAGTCCCTATAGATGTACCGTGACATTTCTTAGTGCCTATCTAGTTTAGGTAGTCATTTTCGAAACCAAAAATCTATTATCTAGGTAGTAAAGGTATCGACTCGGGATGTCTTTCACAGTTTTACCACTACCCTCGTCATTCACTACTCCTGGATCATCGTCCAAGGCAGCTGCAAAGAAAGAAAAAAATGCCAGTTTCTTATTTGGTGAAAGGGTAAAGCGCGCGTAGTACGTCGCTTTAACTTGGGGTTCACATGGCCCTGTTTCTGCTAGCCAAAAATGGAAGAACACGGGAACTGAATACTTTGGCAATGGGAGTATGAACTGCACAAAATATTTCATGACTAGTGTTCACAATTGCTTCGGCTCAGGTGTGTATTATCGACATCTTCTAATCTCTCTTTGTTTCAGCTTCATGAATACTATGATGCTCCTGAAGATTATGTGGAGCTTGGGCCTTGCTTGTCTTGATATCTATGCTATGAGGAATATAAAAGATCTCCACAAACATGCGCTTGTAATGCTCTTGGTTGTCGGTGGCGGGCCGGGTAAGTAAATCACTGATTCCAGAAAAATTTAACCTACGGTTCTCTTCAACCAATGCGTTCGTTGTATTTTTAGAAATAACTCCGCTTTAGCCTTTTGCGTGTGCTGTAATTTCAACATTTTTGCGGTGTTTGTGTGTATTTCAACATACAACAGAAACTACGGTAGAAACGAAACTTTTGTTGTTGTTCAGGGAAACGGAAGAAACGAAACTACACTGAGCCCTCAGATACTATGAGCCGAACAACGAGCAATCGTCAGCTTCCTCCTTTGCTGCCAGAACACCAGCAAGACGAAGAGGAACTCACCTGGATCAAGACGTGCATCTTGGTGGATTCGCGTTTGTGACCCAGGAAATGGCGGGTTTCACATTGAGCAACCATTTTCTCGGTGGCACAACTGCCATGGTGGAGCTAAGTATGCCCGGACTGGCTAAAATTAATAGGCACCAATCATAACCATACAGACTATACAATAATAGCTCGCATAAAAAAGTATCCAAACAACTTCAATGTTATCATAAGGAAGTACATGACTAGTGAAAATACTGATTATCTCTAATAGAAAAACTAGAAAGCAAAGTTGATTTTTGTTATACATGATAGCCAATAAACAATGACGAAAACAAGATCAAACACCGGGGAAGCCACGGGAGTCAGCAAAACTTTTCCTATTTCAGGAGAGGTTACAACGCCGGGATTTGAAACGATTCGACTAAACCCGTGGGGGCAGCTTACATGACTTATATATAACAAGTGTAAACCTAGGTGCACAAGCCTCCGACGACGGGGCTCCCTTCGTTACGGCATAAGGTGGCCTTTATCTAAATATCCTTATACTCAATTTTTTTTTTGACATTTTCACCGGGGGGAGCACAAAGGCTCCCACCTGAATTTTTCCAATTCAACAGCAAGGAAAGTGTGAAACCCCAGGGTGGGGATTTACAGACGCACGCACGCAGAGAGCAACACTCACACACGCGCAGACAACATTGTTACAAGCACTGATCAGAGTCGGACTGGGAGGAGGTAGTTTAGCCACAGGTCCACGTCCTGCCTGTGGTCAAGGGGGGAGACGGGCAAGCCAGAGCACCGCGTCGTCGCGGCAGTTCTTCCTGGCGAGAGCGGGGAGGGAGTCAGCCCATTGAAGGCGACACCATTTCGGTGCTTCCAAAGGTGCCAAAAGCAGAGGAGGCGTAGCGTGGACGCCGATCGTCCGGGAGCAGAAGTAGGCAGGGGGCATCGATCAATCTCAGCTAGAGTGATCGCAGGGTCTTGGCGCGCCCCGAGAGCCGTCCAGAAACTGACGGCGAAGGGGCAGGTAAGCACAATGTGCTCAGCAGTCTCGAGAGGGGAATTGCAGAGGGGGCACCCGCTTTCTTCGATGGTGAGGATGTTTTTGCGCAGCAGGTTCGACCGGCATTTGATGCGGCCTTGCACCAACAGCCAGGCGAAGAATTGCACCTTGGAGGGAGCGTGGTTCTTCCAGACGAAGTCGAAGAAGCGCGAAAGCACACCGCCGGTCGTGCTTAGAGCGTTGAGCGCCGATGTCTTCAGCTTGTTGCCGGCCTTGCCACATAGCGGCAGAGAGCGAGCGTCAGCCTCGTCCGTGAGCTCCGTGGACGCGACCGACGCCAGCAGCATGTCTTTTTGGCGGACAGCAGTGGCGGAGAGACGTGGGACGAGATAGGTTTCGAGCCCATTCGCCAGCACATCGGCGACGGTGGCGTGCGGGTGGGTGCAGTGGGAGAGGAGCTCGGGCATGGTTGAGGAGAGCGGCCCCGAGGGAAGCCACGAGTCGAGCCAGAACGCGACGCACCGGCCGTCACCAAGCCGAACGCGTGAGATGCATCGGTACAGAGGTAGGAGGTGCAGCAGCCCCCCCCCCCCCAATGAGAGCCGCAGATGGCAGCCGATGCGCCGATCGAGTCGAGCGGCGCGCCCGCGAGGCTCTCCCACACCCAGCGCGGCCACGACTCCTCCGTGCCGGTGTGCAGGCGGTGGAGAAGTTTGACTTGCAGGCATGCGTTTTGGTCAGGTAGGGAGCGGACGCCGAGGCCACCTTCCTCCTTGGCACGGCAGACGCGCTCCCAGGCGACGAGGCACTGGGCGCCCGAGACACGATCGACGGCAGCCCAGAGGAAAGCCCGCCACAGCCTGTCCAGTGCAGCGATAACACCAGGAGGGAGGGTGAGGGCTCCCATGGCGTAGGCCGGGAGGGCGTCGAGGATGGTGTTGAGGAGGACGAGCCTCCCGCCGGCGGAGAGCAACAACGCACGCCACCCCGACAAGTATTTGTCTACCTTGGCAATGAGGGGCGTGAAGGCGACGAGACGCAGCTTCTCGGCGGAGAGCGGCAGGCCGAGGTAGGTTTGAGGGAAACCCTCCACTCTGCATTGCAGCGCCCCCTGGATATCGGCGAGGACATCGGCGGCGACGTGCATGGGCACAAGGGTGCTCTTGTGGTAGTTGATGCAGAGTCCTGTCGCGCGCTCGAACTGTTGGAGAAGAAGCCGAAGCCGTCGGGCCGACGCGCCATCCGCCCTCAAGATGATGAGCGTGTCGTCGGCGTACTGGAGGATGGGGCACGGCACACCGTCGACCAGAGGGTGCTGCAGCACATCGTCAGTGCGCACCAGCCGCTGGAGCACGTCGGCGACGATGAGGAAGAGGTAGGGGGACAGAGGGTCCCCTGCCGGAGACCGTGCAGGCACCGGAACCATTTCCCTGGCAGTCCGTTGAGGAGGATGGCCGAGCGTGACGAGGTGAAGAGGGAGTCCATCCAGTCACACCAAAGAGGCGGGAAGCCGCGCGCGAGCATCACAGCGCGCAAGCTTGCCCAGTTGACGGAGTCGAAAGCCTTCACGAAGTCGAGCTTGAGGACGACGCACAGAGCTTAGCGGCGGAAGCAGGTCTGGTTCCGAGATGCTTCGGCCAGCGAGAACCCCGTTTGGTCGACGTCGATGATCTTCCCAATCTGCTGCTGCAGGCGCGAAGTGAGAGCCTTGGAGATTTTCTTGATGGAGCAGTTTTGAAGGGAGATTGGGTGGAAAGATCCAGGAGCAAGCAGCCCGTCCTTTTTGGGCAGGAGGACGACATGCGATCTGTTGATCCGCTCCAAATCCACAGCGCGGGAGTGAAAACTTCGGAAGAGCCGGAGCAGGCTGGGCTGCACCGTGTCCCAGGCCGCGCGGTAGAAGCTTGGGCCCAGCCCATCAGGCCCGGGCGCGCTGGAGCGGTCCATCCCATCGATGCTG
The DNA here is from genome assembly GCA_947311845.1 of Poa pratensis. NCBI lineage: Eukaryota > Viridiplantae > Streptophyta > Magnoliopsida > Poales > Poaceae > Poa > Poa pratensis. The sequence goes on along the minus strand of CAMZMU010000079.1, from coordinate 31,961,209 downwards.
GCCTTGACTTCATGGGCCGTAAACGGCCCAATAAGGGCGTCGCCGTCCACAGATGGGCTGCCGCGATATAGCGCGGCGAGATCGAAGTCCCACGCCATCGCCGTGACTTGCCCGAGCTGGTCGGAGAAGAAACGGAGCAGCGCAGCAGCCTTGGGCTCGTGGGAGACGAGGATAGAACCGTCGACGTCGAGGGCGTGGATGGAGTTGCGGCGCAGGCGCTGCGACGCCCGAGCATGGAAGAACCTTGTATTTTCATCGCCCTCGACGATCGCACGAAATTTGCCGCGCTGTTTCCAGCGAGCAGCACGCGCCAGAATCATCTTCTCGAGTTCATTCCTACACAGAAGACGCAGTGAGAGTTCCGCACCCGAGAGGGGGCGACTTTCCTCGAAGATATCAAGCAAGTCTATCACAAATTTGCAATTGTTCTCGAATTTGGGGTGGAAGCGGTGGTCGCGTTTCCATACCTTGGCCGCCGAGCGAAAGGATTTGACGCGCGCAGCCAGGTCGCCAGCGGCATCGCTGGCCGGGGAGGGAGTGGACCAGGAGGGTAGTGTGGTGGGGAGGAAGAGGGGATGGAGGAGCCAGGCATTTTCAAAGCGAAAACAAGAAGAACACGGGATGGAGGTGGACGCAGTGACAAGGAGCGGAACGTGATCAGATGTGGGACGCGGTAGGGAGGAGAGGGACGAGTTCGGCAGGGAGACATTCTAGGCTTGGTTGAAGAAAGCGCGATCGAGCCGCGCAAGCACGGGAGTGTCACGCTTATTGGACCACGTGTAGAGACGGTCCAGCAGAGGGAGCTCGAAGAGAGCAAGGTTGCGGATGGAGTCATTGAAACTATTTGCAAGAGAAAGGTCGAAGTTGTCGTTGTTTTTGTCTAGGGGGAGCGGACGAGGTTACAATCACCAACCACGATCCACGACATGGGATAGAGGGGACCGAGCGTTTCAAACTCAACTAAAAAGGCAGGCGTGTGGGCGTGATCGGCAGGGCGTAGACATTGGTGACGGCGAAGGCGAGGTCGGAGAGGGTGGAGGTTAGAGTGGTGGTAAGACAGAAACAGTCGTGGCGAGACGAGGTGAGGGTGTAAAGGGCGGGGTCCCAAGCAGTGAGGACGCCGCCCGAGCTGCCGATCGCTTCGTTAGTGACAAAAGCCGAGAGATTTTGGGGGAGGAAGGAGGCGGCAACGAAACGATCAATGCTACGCAATTTGGTTTCCTGAATACAGATAATGGACGGGGAGGCGGAAGAGATCGCGTCACGGATCACTGGGCGCTTGAGAAGGGATCCCAAGCCTTGGGTGTTCCAAGATTCGATCGAAACATCACGTTTTGCACTAATCATAAAAACAAACATCACCAAGGAGATTACAGGGGGGACTAGGGGTAGAGCACACGCACGGGGACGCACACACAAACACAAGGGGGAAAGAAAGCGCAAACAAAGCGCTGATACGGGCTAGATTATCGCAGCCCTGACGACGGAGCAGGACGGGTTTACTAATCATTGTCAGTGTCTGGCACCGAGGATGGGGAGGCGAAGTCGGGCGCAGTGCTTTGTGCCGGTGTTCGCCACGAACGCGGCGATCTCCGGCGAAGCAGTGGCCACCGAGAATGCGAAAGGGACTACGGGGGAGGCGAGAACACGGGTGGGGGCGCACAAAGAAAAAAAGAAAGCAAGTTGGACATGGTGACGGCGGAGAGGCACGGCGAGGAAAAAGGAGGGGTGACCCAGAGCTCGCCGCCGGCAAGGGACGGCAGAGTTGGGGGAACAGGGCAGGAGAACTAGGAGGCGACGTAGACACTAGTACAGAACGACACATCGGATACCCCTCTAAGGCAACGGCAGGAGTTAGGCGACGGTAAATCGCGACATCCCCCGCGTGCCCGCACTGGGCCATAAAGCAGGCCCACAACATCGGCAACGGGTGAATAGTGGAATATATGTTGGCAACGGAGTTTGGTTTAACTCCGTTACCGATGTGTGCTCATCGCACACGGACAGTTTCGTAATCTCCGTTGCCATTAGAAGCAGCCCGACAGCCGGCCTATAAGAACCTACTATGCCCTTCACTCTCACTCTCACTCACTTCCAACCCTAGCCGCCGCACAGTCTCCTCTCTCTCCACTCTCTCGCATGGCTTCCACCGTCGGCGCTGGTAGATCCGGCCATCGCGGCCGTGGCCGCCCCACCCTCCGGGCCTTCAGGCAGCATCAGCGTCAGCTGGTGTTGCGGGACGAGCTTGCGGAACAGGCCGCCGCCGATCCGTCCCCCGCGGGCCGGTCCCGCAGCCTTGGCGCTCGTCCGCACGACGAAGGCTCCGTCCGCACCCGCTCATTTGGCCACCATTGCAGCTACCGCGAGATCCGCCAGGCGATGTACCCCGGCCGCCATCCGTCTTCCTCCTCCTCGTCCTCGTCCTCCGACGAGGAGGAAGAGGAAGAGGAAGAGGAGGAGGATCGTGATCTGGAGATCGCTTGCCAACTCTCCCGCGCCGATTTCGAGCGCGAGGACGCCAAGCGTCGTCAGGGCGAGGCCGATCTGGAGGCGGCGGTCCTCCTCTCCGAGGCGTCGACCCAGGTCGAACGCGCCGAGGAGGCGGCGGTCCTCCTCTCCGAGGCGTCGACCCAGGTCGAACGCGCCGAGGAGGCGGTCTACCAGTCTGACCTCCGGGCCGCCATAGCCCTCTCTTTGGTCCACGGCGAGGGCAAGGCGCCGCCAGGGGAGCGAGCCCGCCTCGCCTAATGTAAGACCCCAGTTCAGTAGGATAGCTGTTTTCTTGTTGTAAGTAGCTAATTGTTTATCCATAGATTTGCTCTGTTTTTAGTAGACATTGTTTACACATAGATTTTAGTTGTTTTCTAGTTGTAAGTAGCTAATTGTTTATCCATAGATTTGCTCTGTTTTTAGTAGGCATTGTTTACACATAGATTTTATCTGTTTTCTAGTTGTAAGTAGCTAATTTTTTATCCATAGATTTACTCTGTTTTTAGTAGGCATTGTTTACACATAGATTTTAGCTGTTTTCTAGTTGTAAGTAGCTAATTGTTTATCCATAGATTTGCTCTGTTTTTAGTAGGTATTGTTTACACATAGATTTTAGCTGTTTTCTAGTTGTAAGTAGTTAATTGTTTATCCATGGATATGCTCTGTTTTTAGTAGGCATTGTTTACACATAGATTTTAGCTGTTTTCTAGTTGTAAGTAGCTAATTGTTTATCCATGGATTTGCTCTGTTTTTAGTAGGCATTGTTTACACATAGATTTTAGCTGTTTTCTAGTTGTAAGTAGCTAATTGTTTATCCATGGATATGCTCTGTTTTTAGTAGGCATTGTTTACACATAGATTTTAGCTGTTTTCTAGTTGTAAGCAGCTAATTGTTTATCCATGGATATGCTCTGATTTTAGTAGGCATTTGCTCTGATTTTAGTTTTGTTTCTGTTATGCCGATGATTAAAATTAGGTGACACCGTGTGATGCGGGGGTGGCGCTAGTGATCCTTGTGATATGCACAAATACACATCGATCTTGTGCATCCTACTTGGCTCGCTTGCACCATCCCTGTAATTTGTGTGTCCAATCTACCTATATATGAGGCATTGTTTAGGCTATGTTCTAGTTGTAATTAGTTCTATATTTTCTATAATGCCGATGAAGAAGCATATGTCTTGTGTATAGAGATGAAGGAGCTTACATTTTGATTTTTTTCATCTCTTTTAGGGCGAGGAGGAAACCTGGAGACTATGCGGCGGCCGTGAAGACGTAGGAGCGGGGCTCCGTTTACACGGTCCATTGAAGCCTGCGCCTCCAGGAGCAAGACTTTTGTGCAGTACTAAATAGGTAGAAGAAGACCACGCAATGAAGCTGGGCGAAGAGGAATGTGAAGAACCGGCGGCCGTCAAGCAGGAACCACAGGGCTCCGTCGACGGTGCAGCAGGCGTCACGGGTTTTTTTGTGTTTCCTTTAGCCCTCATTACAAACGGTAAAAAACTAATCTCCGTATCTGATGTAAAGACTAAAGGCAACGGTTATATATTATGCCCGTTGCTAAACTTATTGCAAACGATAAAAATCTCCGTTGCCATTGTGAGGCTTCACATCAGTGACAGAGGCGGGGACACGGACCCTTTCTCCGTTGCCGAAGGGGTTTTTGGTCCGTTTCCGATGTGTCGTTCTGTACTAGTGAGAGCTGGAAGACCGAACCTGGAGTGTACCCGACCCGGCCGAGACAACGTGGCGAGCTGGCTGCGCTGCGCCCCTCCGTCGAACAGCCTTCCGGGTGCTGGCGGCCGGCAGCAGGAGCAGCGGCACCGTGGGGAAAGGTTTGCTGGGTGGCGGTAGGGCAGTGGACGCCGGCCGCCGGAGTGGCGGGGGGCGGGTCGCCCGCGTCGCCTAGTGCGTCGCGGGAGCTCATTTCCGGTCGCGGAAGCCAATTGTGATCAGATTCTCTTGGCTAATATGATCCCTTATACTCAATTTGAATCACAATAAAATAACAATTTTGGTAGTCAATACATTTCATTGTTCATAGTATAAGATATATATATATAAAATAATACTGAAAATACCGGAACTTCAGTATTTAAAGGGTTGTATTGGAGGTCAATATTTTTTGAAATTATCATAAATTTCTCATCCGTGCATATGGTTTATCTAGTTTTAGTTTATCAACCTTGTCAATCGGACGAGCGTGATTCAATAGCTCCTCCCCTCTTTGTCCCCTTGCCGCCTCTCGAGGCCCCTGCTGGTCGAAGACGTGTGGGTGCCTATGAAAGGGACAACATGGATCTTTGCGGGCGGCTGCTTCTTGGCCGAGTACGGCAGACTGGAGCTCTCCGTCATGCCTGATCCTCTCCTCCACGCCTTTCGGCCGGGTGGTAACGAGGAGGCTGTGAAGGTGGATCGCAAGAAGGCACTAGATCTGATCATCTCCCGGAGGTGGGTGATGATCTGGATGATGTTACGTCGGAAGATGGTAGTGCTGGCCTATGGCGGCTGGGCGCATAGTGCACCTTCGGCGACTCGGGCCTGCCTCATCTGGCCATTACGACAGTGGTGGAGGAAGCCGAGGCATAGGCCCAAAAGACACGGCTCACGCGAAGTCGCTAGCTGCAGGTAGCGAGGTTGTTGGCACTGACAGCGATGACAAGTAGCGCGCTTCGGTGGAAACACATGTTTTCTGATCAAACAATATTGGCGTGCATGCAACTTGTCCTTGATGAAGTTGTTGGCTCGAAGCACGACGTTGGGATGAAAATCCCAACGCAAGTGCAATGAACCCTTCTTGAACGCTTTGTCTGGAAGTCGTATACTTTTCTACATTCAGTCACATGTAATAGAATTTATGGGAGGATTGTTCAGGTACAGTCGCGAGACATATGACCTCGGTTTTTTCCTTCTCTTCCAATTTGGTCGGCACTGATGTTTAGCATTTATGAAATAATTAATAATATAGTATTGTGTACATCTACCTCTGTTTAGGAATGTTGTGTGCATCTACCTACGCTATTGCAGTGGATTATCCTCCATTTCGGAAAAAAAACCACTTCTGTAATAGCCTCCCTGGAGGCCATGGCATGGTTGCGTATAGCATCGGTAGGCCTTTAACATTGCTACAGTGGTGCCATGTAACATTGGCGAGCACTCGAGGAGAAAATCAGCATCAGTGGCAAAGAGAACAAAAGTGAATTGGACGATTATTATTTGAGGTGTGACTGACATCGAGGAGAATACAAATAGCCGAAGCAGATGTATTTGCTATGTAAAAGAATTCGATATGTCAATTTGATTCTGCGCAGTCCACATATCGGAGGGGCGAAAAATAAAGACGAGGAGTCGTGATCTGGAACCTTTGCAGGACAGAGCTTGAGAGACACGGTCACAAAGAAGATAGCTTTCTCCTTGATATGATATATGTGAGAACATAACATGGGGAAGCAAGGCATGTGCAAGTCTAGTGTTGTCTCGTGCATGTGACCCCTCTGGTGCCTAGGAAGGCAGTTCCCCGTTTTGGTGTTGGTGTAACCTTACTTGGGTTCCACCTGCTACTCCGCTTCAGGCAATTAGCCAAAGGTGAGGAGCAATAGCCAAAGCCACGAGTAGAACAATTTTATCACTTCAATCATTCTATCTATCGTAGAGGATTTGAGGTTGGGTACAGATCTGTACCGAACAAAAATAATTTTAAAAATCATCATAAAATGTACTTTGGTACTATATATAATTGATGTTGTGCATATAAACATCTAAGAAATCGGAGTGAACCTTCATAAAAGTGACCGGAACTTAATGCAGAGCGACAAGCACTGAAGTTCTGAAAGGCTAGCCAAAACTTACACAAAATTTAGAGATTGGAAAAATGTAAGAGAAACATGGGAAGCTGGCTGGGAAGAGAAGTAAAAAATGTGACAAACCGTATGCACAAAAATGTACACTAGGATGGCGTGGCTACTCAAACCAACGAGCATACGCGAAATTCCCAAGTGGCTACTGGTAGAGATACCCCCAAGCCGTCGATGCTCAGTTACTTGCGTATCATCAGTAGTTCATAATTTTACTGCAATTTCAACCACCAGCAAAGGTGCCCCCACACGGTGGACGGCACTCGTTACATATTCGTCCATTTTCACGGTTCGCAGCTGCCCCTCATCGTTCCTGCTCTTGGCCATCAACTTTCCCATCCCAGACGGAGCTACGTGCACACAGCAACTGCTACAGATCCTTCCCGGCTAAGCTAGGAATCCACCGGCGGCAGCACACTCACCGGCTTCTCCACTCCTACCAGGCCTCCGGCCGCAGCATCCACCCACCCAAGGGGATGAAGCTCATCATGGGAAGCCCGGGGACATGGAGCGGCATGGCGCTGCGGGTGTCGTAGTGCGTCTTCGCCGCCGCATCCATCTGTGCCATGGTCACCGCTTTCGGTTACTCCAACTACAGCGCCTTCTTGTACTTTCTTCCAACCACCGCAGCTAATTTCATTTCCTTCGCATACATCTCATGCAAAGTTCAGATATATTCCTAGATTTTTCTTGCTTCTGTAATCCTTCCCTGAATCTTCTTTTTGCTGTGTGAGTGCCTCTCTGGGTTTGGAGGCTCTACTGGAGCTCGTAGCTTTCGAGTGTCTTGGCATGTCCGAGAATAATTTTCAGTTGCAGTTTGGTTCTTTCAAGGTTTTGGTCTTAGGTTGGGTCAGTTCTTCTCTTCCTAACGAACTGGCTTATCCTGGAGCTAGATGGTCCCTTTTTTTTCCTTTGTCCTTTCAATGCATCTCCATATGCGTTTGGACAATTTTTCAGAGTTGCAGTTTTTTTGGGCAAAGTTTCCTGAACAAAAACCTAGATGGTGTTGGTGTCTAATAATATTTTTCCGTCAGTGTCGTATCATATAAAGCCTTTTTTTAGAAGGAACATGTATGAGTTGTTTGCAACGATTTTGAACAGAACTGGGAGGTTGAGGGGGCTAGATTAGTTCCAAGCTCAATTCTCGGCAGGACGGGGTAAAAAACACCATACTTGTTAAAAGCAGAGGTGGAATATTTGACATGTTTTCTTTTGTAGTTTTGTATGTTTTTCTTGTGGACATATGTAGAATATTTGACATATTTTATCATAATTGTTAAATTTAGGTTTTATGTGTCAACATGCATGTGAAATGACTCGACTGTTGTGTATGTGCTTGTGTGGTCCGGTGATTTATCCTTTCATGTCAAGTTTATTGAGATTATGAACTGCAATAGAATCTCTTCAGAATTGTTTTTTTTAGATGTCTTCAGAAGTGCTTGGACAGAAGTCATGTGTGTTTTCATGACATCATCTAACCTACTAAATGTTTTATGGTCTCTGTTTGTTTCAGCTACATGTATTTTACGATGATGCTGCAGTTTATGTGGAGTTTGGCCCTTGCTTGTGTTGATATCTTCTCTATTAGGAATAAAAAGGATTATCACAACCAGGTTGTTGTACCCCTCATTGTTCTCGGTGACTGGGTAGGTCACTCGCTTTATCTCTTCTATTGTTCATGCACCTATGTCTGAATTCGTTGAAAGCATGCACCGAAACAGTTCAACCCAAATTTGTAATGAGTAGCTCTTAAAAATTCTTGTTCAATGGACAATTTGTCAGCAAAGTTAGATGGGGCACCAGACCCAACAAGTCATTTTCAGGCTATCTTCTTCCCTTAAATGGAGGTAAAACCAAAATTTAGCAATAGCCAGTAGAGAAGCATGAGCTGCACTTGTCCTGAATTATTATCTTCAGTAAAGGAGAAAAAACTTGTCCATTTGTCTCAGCCAAAGTTGTTATATCTGACAAACACAATTCAAATATACTGCAAAATTACTTTTGACTCAAGGGTTTTTGGAATGTTGAACTAGCAAGGTCTATCTGAGTGATGATCACAGCAATTGTCCATTCCTTGCAGGTCCTGGCAGTCCTCGTTTTCTCGGGAGTCTCTGCCTCAGCCAGTGTGGCGATCCTCTTCACGAGGGATATGAACTTCTGCAGGATATACTCGCGACTGGCATGTGGTCAGTTCGTGCTTTCGACCGTCCTGGCGTCTATCGTCTGGACGCTGGATGCTGCATCTTGTTTCTCCGGGTTCTGGCTAATGGTTTCGTTTTTCTAGTGATCTCACATGTCAAGCCACGTTGTGCGAATCGTCAGTCTACAGTATATCGACTGCAATGAGCTCGAGCCATTAGAGTTCGTTGATGGACATCATCCTTCATCACCACTGGTAGTGTTGTAGATATATATAGTCTGTTTGATAGCTCGTCTTAATTTGAGTAGTTCGTTATGAGCACCCTGACGTGGAATATTTATCGTTTAGATGACGTGGGATCATTAATATGAAGAGTTATTATATATATGGTGATAAGTCACGACTTTACCTGAAAAATGCTGTGGTTGTCGATCTGTTGGTGTGCAATGGAATTTATACACGCTTTGGCGAGCAACATGAAGTGTCCAGCTGTATGTATTTCTCTTCGGCCAAAAGATATGTGTTCAGTCCTTAGCCTGCTCCATTGTCTTTGTGGGTCGACAGAGATTGAAAGACACACAAGATAGCTCCCACCTTCATTATACATGTATGAACCAACGTCCTAGTAGCTAGCACGCATGAACCTGGCTTTTGTAACATGGGGAACCAAACTACCAAAGCATGTGGTGTAGTCCTGTCTCGTGTATGCAATCACTCTAGTGGCTAGGAGGGCAGACACTATTTTGGTGTGAGTGTAACTTTACTTGGGTTCCACCTGCTACTCCGCTTCTGGTAATTAGCCCAAGGTAACGCGCAGCTGGGGTTTTTGGTAAGTAAAGTCCATGGTGCAAACGGAAAAGAAAAACTATTACTTCCTCCGATACAGAATAAATGTCGGAGCAAATGAGCAGTTCATGTACAAGTTTTAGGTACAGGTCACGACATTTTTTTAGGACCGAAGGGAGTATATATCATTTTTACCATTCAGGATTTGTTGGGAACAGATCTGTGTACCTAGTAAATATCCTCTATAAGAAATATGAAATTAGATTTAGGGCCTGTTCCTCCTCGGGCGCCTGGATCGCATCCTGCACCCTCATCTGACGCCTCCTAGAGCTAAGAGGTGGGCACTAGTGACTCGAGGATGGTATTCTCATTGATCCGCACGTCGGCTAGCTAGTGGGCCGGCGCGTTTGGGGATGACCATGGCCTACTCGTTACTGACAAGGCAATACAATAGGAGCTATCCCGGACGTACTAGGCTTCAGTGATTTTGAGATACAGAATATGATTCGAGAATTCGGTGGAGGTGGAGTTCTCGAACATGCCATTATTAATACATCATAAAATATACATTGGTACTGCATATTTGATCTGGATATCACTGTATTTTCTATTGACTTGATTAAACATAAAAAAAATCTGGACTTAGCTAAGAAAAACTGCCATTTTTGTGTAACCTATTAAAAATAAAACATATACATCATAAACTATCTGGAACTTCAATAAATTTGAGACGTACGGAGTAGCTAGCTAGTTGAGATATCTCTTCGGCCGAGGTGTATGATTTACGTGGTTTTCATGTATTTCACAGCTTTTTTAGAATACACCATGAAAAGATGTATCATTTTCATAGAAATAGTGGAGTGGGTACACAATGCCTTTTAGGTTACAACATCAATTCAGAGACTAACCACCACACACACGCTACAAACACAATGCAAGGCCACGCGACTTGCCCAAGCCTGAGCTAGAGACCGCATCTCAACCAAAGTCAGTCACCTCCGAGGAATGAAAAATCCATTAGAACTCTCTGCCTTGACGCGCCCATCCACCTTTTTATGCCTAGAGGAGTCGGCGAGTGAGTGGAAGGACTTGGCCCGTTCCGAGAATGGCACCATCTTTGTGTCACCAGTGGCAGCGTGCATTGCGCTCCTGAAGCTCAACCCTAAACGGCAGCAAGGAGCATAGCATTGCATCACACAGTCACATGTGCTCCCCAACTCGTGTCTACAAAACAATTCTTCCAAAACAGAAACAGCGTTGAAGACGCTATTATCGCCGATCAGACCTCGGAATCTAGCGGTAATCCTCGAAGACGCCTCCATGCAGGGAAATGACACTCACAAGCGACATCGTCGCTGGCATCGACCTAAACCGAGCAGGATTTCCATAATCCCAACCCACCACATCATGGAGCCACACATCATCGTCGCAGATTTGATCTGCTACAAGCACAACACCTTGCCATCAAGTAGTAGCTCCTTGGTCCACTCACACCACACAGATCTACTTCCACCGGCCGCACGCCGCCTCATGCCATGCACCATCGGCACCACCGTCGAACGCTTGCCACACTCCGCATAAATTTCACAGATCTCACTCCCATAGAAGCTGCCATGCTGTCGACAGACTCAATTAGTGCCTGCTACCGCATCGTCGCTGGCACGACTACGGTGCAAGACCGTCTTCACCGCTAGGCACACCCGGATCTGCGGGGATCTGCAGGGAGGTTGTTCTACCATGTCGACGCCGTCATCGCCAGGATTCGTCCGACAATAACCTCCAGCAGCGGCGAGGGATGAGGAGGGATGGTGAGGGGAGTGGTGGGCCACCATGTCGCCTAGAGTTAGGGCGGCGCATGGGTGCGTGAAGGGGGTGCGAAGAAGAATATTTGAGGTGTGTCATTTGAGGGAGGAGCGTACCGTTAGTATTTCACAGTTTTACCAGTGCACTCATCATTCACTCTCCAGGATCATCGTCTAATGTAATTTCCTATTTAATAGGTTACGCAAAAATAGCAGTTTTCCTTATTGGTGACAGGGTAAAACGCGTACGTTGCTTTAACTTGGGTTCACATGGCCGTGCTTCCGCTCAGCCAAAACAGGGAGAACACGGGAATTTCCTGGCCATGGGGACCTGATTCTTATTGAAGGAAAAAACAAGAGCGCACTTGGCTGAGTAGTAGAAAATATCACATCATGCAGTTCTGAATGATGCAGCTAGCCTTGCACTTGTTTCTTTTTTAAGAGCAAAGTGCATATCACTTAGTTTTTATTTTTTCGGATATAGAGCACCACACGTGACAAAGAAACACGGGCAATTAAACTAGTTGTTAGCATAAAAAAATTAGGGGAAGCAATCCGGCCAACTTTATTAATTGGAACACACAATTTCATCGTTCTAAAAGCCAGGGGATAATCGTCCAAAAAGGCGGTGGTCCTTGGTTCCGAATCACGCCAAGATGAAGATCTGCTTGACGCCGGTACCTTAATCTGGTAAGAGTGTCGAGTTTCGGAAGGCTCCGCCGGTGATCTTTCATGGGCTAATTCCTAGAGATTGCTGGATCGGAGGGATTCGGTCCCGCCGGAGGGAGCGGCGTGAAGCTCTGCTTCTGTGCCATCATGGGCAAACCCATGGTGTAGTCAGAGGCGGGGAATGTCATGAAAGCTGATATTAAAGGACTAGCAAATGGTGATTGTAGGCTTTGCGGCGATGAGAAACTTGCTTGGAGTTGCAGGAGGCGGAGCAGCGGTTTGTTAGTGGGGGCAACATCACAGGTGAAGTTCAAAGTTCTACCTTTCAGGGTGAAAACCTAAGGTCTGGCCTTAATTGGTTGTGTCTGGCAATGGTCTTGCTGAAGACATTGTTTTGAGAGCGGGGACTATCTTCAGGGTGAAAACTCAAGGTCTGGCCTTAATTGGTTGTGCCTGGCACTATTCTTCTTGAAGGCGCTGCTTTTGAAGAATTGGACATCAGGTGGTGTCTTGGTAGTGGTTGTGCGGCTGCTGCAAGGACTGTAACTCTGTAGCGGGACTTTTCTTTTTATTTCTTCTTCTTATTGTCTTTCGGCTGTGTGCATCCGTAATAACTTTGGTTATTGCGTTGTTGCAGAGGCTGGGTGTAATTTGTATCTCCGCGATATTAATATACATTCTTTATCTAAAAATGCTTAAAGCCACACTTTATATTGTGTCGATCACTTGCACATTGTCTGATTGCATTGCAAATTTGTTCAATACATATGTTGCTTAGCTAATTCCTTTTCGAATCGCGTGGGTGTGTGTTCTTTGATTTTATTTGGAAAATTGTACTGTGGTTTTTAACAAGACCGAAAATGTTAATTATTTGCATGTTATCCGCGTATTGGATCCACACATGGTTTTTCCTGCCCCAGAATCAGCGGATTCTGGATGTAGTCATCTAAAAATGGTTGCACATGCTAATTACCACCAATGTACAATATATCGTTTACTGCTGAGTTGGACTTAGATTATAGATTATTCGCTTATCGGCTGATTAATTGATTTTATCGATCGCATACTTATGGGCTAGTTTTTATGTAATTCAAACTTCAGCACTAAAAATCTAAAATGCTATGTAAAACCAACATTAGAGTATTGGACATAAGTGTTATCTAATTCCTTTCCTTTAAATAAACAAAAATGGCAAAATTTGAGCTAATTAATGTACAGTTCTACAAGAGTTTCAACGGCTTTCAGACCAATATATTGAGGTAAGATACTTGATAAGTTGCGAAATGTGAGCCAAATCGGCTATCAGACTAATAAATAGGTGGCGGTGATATCGGACGATATGTTGTAATCTTTTTGGTCACCTCACGATTCACGATAAATCATCCGATGAATCAACATATTCGCCGATTTTTTAACAGTGTTTACAACTAGACTGGCCAATATCATTCTAACATAATAGATGTTGCATAAGTGTTTTATCAATGATGACACTGGCAAATACTTCCAAACGAAAAAAGGCCTCAGACAGGGTGATCCACTTTCGCCAATACTATTTAATATAGTGGCGGACATGTTGGCTATCTTGATTGAACGCGCTAAAACTGAGGGTCACATTGAAGGAGTGATTCCCCATCTTGTCGATGGTGGATTATCGATTCTTCAATATGCCGACGATACAATTCTTTTTATGGAGCATGATATCGAAAAAGCTCGTAATCTTAAGTTGATTTTGTCAGCTTTCGAGCAACTTTCGGGTCTCAAGATAAATTTCCATAAAAGTGAATTGTTTTGCTTTGGCGAGGCCCAAGAGAACGCCGCCTTGTATGCTGAGCTTTTTGGCTGTGAACAAGGACAATTTCCTATCAACTATTTGGGTATTCCGATTTACTATCGGAGACTGACAAATGCTGAATGGAAAAGGGTGGAGGAAAGGCTTCAATTACGTTTAAATAGCTGGAAAGGCAAACTCCTATCCCTGGGTGGAAGATTGGTTCTCATAAACTCGGTACTAACTAACATGGTACTGTATATGATTTCATTCTTCCAACTGCCTAAAGGGGTCTTAAAATGATTGGATTATTTCCGATCTAGATTCTTTTGGCAAGGGGACAGTGAGAAGAAAAAGTATCGTCTGACTAAATGGAGTGTGGTTTGCTGCCCTAAAGACCAAGGAGGGCTCGGAGTTCATGACCTTGAGGTCAAGAACAGAGCACTGCTAGGTAAATGGCTATTTAAACTTCTTTCGGAAGATGGAGTTTGGCAAACCCTCCTTAGGAGAAAATATGTTGGAGATCAAGCTGTTTCCCAGGTTCTTTGGAAACTTGGTGATTCACACTTCTGGGCAGGCCTCATGGCTACAAAGAAGTTCTTTTTTCCACATGGCTCTTTATCAATTAGGGATGGTTCGGAAATTCGTTTCTGGGAGGATATTTGGCTTGGCCATTCTACCCTCAAAGAACAATATCCGGCTCTATATTCTATTGTTCGAAACAAAAGTGACACGATCGCGAAGGTGTTGGGTACTTTCCCACCCAATGTTTCGTTCAGAAGAAGTTTACTTGGAACAAGACAAGCATCTTGGAATGCTTTGCTCATCCGATTGGAGTCAATCCAATTGTCGGAAGGTCCAGATAAGTTTCAATGGAATCTTACGAAGAACGGCAAATTCTCGGTTGATTCTATGTATAGAGCACTTATTCTACCCGAAATTCCAGTCGATAGTTCTAATAACAACAAACTCTGGAAGATGAAGATACCACTAAAAACTAAAGTGTTTGCGTGGTATTTACGTCGAGGAGTAATTCTCACTAAAGATAACCTTGCCAAACGCAATTGGCACGGAAGTAAAATGTGTGTTTTCTGTCATCACGACGAGACCATTACACATTTATTTTTTCAATGCGAGTTCGCTAGGTCTATATGGTCAGCCATCCAGATAGGTTCTTCCTTACATCCACCTAGTTCGGTTGCTAACGTTTTTGGCAACTGGCTAAATGGTGTGGATCCTAGGTTCAAACTATTCTGTAGGGTCGGAGCGATTGCTGTTATTTGGTCGCTATGGCTATGTAGAAATGACAAAGTTTTTAATGATAAAAATGCTTCTCTTATGCAGGTTATCTACCGGTGCACAGCGACGATTCGAGCATGGTCATCCCTGCAGCATGTGGAGCACCGAGACTTATTTTTGGAGGTGGCGTCGAGACTGGAGGCTACGACCAGGGAGTTACTTTCCCGCCATGGGTGGCAACATAGACTCCGGATTGACCTACCAGCATCTTAGGCGGATTTACACTTTCTCATTCTGATATGTAATTCGCCTTTTTATTTTTTGCTCTTCGACTTGAGTGACGGTGAACTGGTGGCTGTGTGCATCTTAGCTATGCAGAGGCCGAGTGTAACGCTTAAACCTTTTAAGTAATAAAAGCCCTTTATCTAAAAAAAAAGTGTTTTATCATATGGACCCTTCATATATTGAATCTAAGGCTTTGCAATAAAGGGGATATGGGCATCGATTAATGCAGAGAATCAGTACGTATATTGCTCTTTCGAAAAGATAGAATACAAGAGGCAAGAACACTAGTGCAAGCCTTGGGGCTGCTGCTCAACTGACAAGCGCAAGTGTCGGCGCCTGTCAAGAGCCATGAGTTTCCTCGGCTGGAACTCCCGAGGATTAGGGCACCCCGGAACAGTTCATGAGCTAATTAAGCTAGTGCTTCTCGTTCGCACCTACAAAGCCAAATATTGTATTCATTAGCAAGGTAGTGCGAGGAAATTTTTAAAAATCTTAGATGGAGGCTAGACCTCAGACATTGCAGTAGGCAAGTTGGTGTAGGCAAAGGTGCTGGAATCGCGCTGTTTTGGGATGGACAAATGGAAATAAACTTCCTAAAAAATGCACACTAGGTGACGTGACCTAACGAAAGTACGTGAAATTTCTAAGTGCAACTAGCATTTCAATCACAAACAGAGGCACCCCATGTCCCCACGGCCCACACGGTGGACGGCACTCGTCTACATACTCCTTCATTTCCACAGATCCTTCAGGGCTAAGCTAGGCAGCTACCGGCGGCAGCACACCCGCCGGCCTCTCCACCCGCGCTACGCCCTCGTCTCTCCTCTCCTACCATCCCCCCGCGCAGCATCCACCCAAGGGGATGAAGCTCATATTGGGAAGCCCGGGGACATGGAGCGGCATGGGGCTGAGGGTGTCGCAGTGCGTCTTCGCCGCCGCATCCGTCTGTGCTATGATCACCGCTTCCGGCTACTCCAACTACACGCCTTCTAGTAATTTCTTCCACCCACCACCACTATTTCATTTTCTTCGCATGCCTCTCCTGCACGGTTGTCACTATGTTCATATGAATTCCTAGATTTTCTTGTTTCGGTAATCCTTTCTTGAATCTTGTTTCCGCTGTGCGAGTGCCTCTCTGGGTCTGTTTAATCATCTATTGGTGAATCTGAATGTATCTGTGGGTCTCGATAGCTTTGGATTTTCTTGGCATGTCCGAGAATAATTCTCAGTTGCACTTTGGTTCTTCCAAGGTTTTGGTCTTAGGTTGGGTCTGTTCTTCTCTTGCTTTCAAACTGGCGCTATCCTGGAGACGGAGGGTCTTTTTTTAAGTTTCGTATGTCCTTTCATTGCATCTCGATCCATATGCGTTTGGACAATTTATCAGAGTTGTAGTTTTTGGGCCAAGTTTCCTGAACAAAAGCCTCGACTGTGTTGGTGTCTAATAGAAAATTTCCTTCAGCATCGTGTCATATAAATCACTGCACAATTTATTGTCGGTACCACCGGACAAGGAACGATATATTTTATTAGTTACCATCACGTCTTAGCTATAGAATATTAAGGTGTTTTCGAACATTTTGAGGAGGGAAACAAAACAAAGAAGAACATTAATCACTCGAAGAGTGTATAAAGGGAAAAAATAGCTCTACCAAGGATCCCGTACTTATTGTGAGTGGTGTCCAAATCTTTTATTACCATCTAGTAAATGTATGTTATTCAACCCAACCTCCAGGCATGTGCACTTTTCGAGGATTTAGACAAGTTAGGAGACATGCATGTTTGTTGAGACCCTACCAAGGGTGTATCAGGTTAGGTTGGTCGAACTGGTAACTGACATGTTGCTGGATTTTTCAAAGAAAAACTTCAATCGTAAAGATGAAGTCAGGGACTAGTGTGTATCATCCAGAACTCAGATTAATAGACTTAATTTCTATACGATGGTGTAAATTTTGATCCACATGGCTTCAGTATGCAGGCTTTGGCACAAAGCTAACAGATTAATGGTAACATAGTATACTATTTGGACTAGGTGTTGTATGTGTGCATGAGTGCTTATGAGCTCCTTTTCTAAAAGGAGTACGTATTAGGTATTTTGCAAGCATTTCTGAACTGAACTGGGATATTGAGGGGCCAGGATTAGTACGAAGCTCAATTCTCGGCAGAATGGGGTGAAAAACATCATAGTTGTTAAAAAAATAGAACTCAAAAGTTGGACACTTTGTTTATTTTTTATTTTCTTATGTCTTTTTGTGATGAAGCCTAACATTTTACTTACCTGTAGCATGTTTTCTGATGATAAAATTTATCACAATTTTGAATTTTAGGTTTAGTGTGTCAATATGTGAGATGTATTTACTGTTGTATATGTGCTTGTGTGGTCCGGTGATTTATCCTTTCATGTCAAGTTTATTGAGATTAGGAACTGCATAGAATCTCTTCAGAATTGCTTGGGCATGAGTCACGTGTGTTTTCTTGACATCATGCATCTAACCTATTGACTGTATTGTGGTCTCTCTTTATTTCAGCTACATGATCCTTACGTTGAGGTGGCAGTTTATGTGGAGTTTGGGCCTTGCTTGTGTTGATATCTTCTATATTCGGAATAAAAAGGATCTTCACGACTCTTTTTGGGTGACCCACATTGTTATCATTGACTGGGTAGGTCATTCACTTTATGTCTTCTATTGTCCATGCAGCTATGTTTGAATTAGTTGAAAGCATGCACTGAAATAGTTGAACCCAAGTTTGTAATCAATAGTTCTTAAAATTTCTTGTTCGATCAATAGACAATTCGTCAGCAAAGTTAGATGGGGCACCAGCGCCAACAAGTCTTTTTAAGGCTATCTTTTTCCCTTAAAGGGAGGTAAAACTAGTATCTAGGGATAGAGAAGAGTCACTTATCCTGAATTATTTTCGTAAGTAAATGATAAAAAACTATTATTATGCTTTGCATTAAATTTGGTTAACCAACGGTATAGTTTATCAGATATTTTATCCAAAGTTGTTACATCTGACAAGCACAATTCAAATATCCTGCAAAGTAAATTGTTGACTCGAGCGGATTTTGGAATGTTGAACTAGCAAGGTCTATTATTTGAGTGATCACAGCAATTGCCCATTCATTGCAGATGATGGCAGTCCTCGTTTTCTCAGGAGCCTCTGCCTCCGCCAGTGTGGTGATCTTCTTGACGAGGGATATGCAATTCTGCAGGCTATACTGGCGACTGGCATGCGATCAGTTTGCACTTTCGGTCGTCTTGGCGTTCATCGTGTGGTCGTTGGATGCTGCATCTTCTTTCTCCGGGTTCTGGCTACTGGTTTCGTTTCTCTAGTGATCTCACATGCCACGTTGTGCTAGTCGCCAATCCACATTATATCGATTGTAATGTGCTCAGGGCACTTAGATTTCGGTTGATGGGCAGCATCCGTCATCACTTGTTGTCTTGTAGATAGACTCTCTGTTTGATAGCTCATCTTTATTTTAGTAGTTCGTTGTGAGCAACCTGACGTGGAATAGTTATCGTTTAGATGATATGGAATCATTAATATGAAGAGTTATAGATGGAGATAAGTCACGACTCTGCCTAAAAAATGCTTTGTTTGGATGTATTTCTGTTGAGCCAAACGAAATGATTTTAGTCTTTGGCCTGCTCTATAGTTTCAACCTGGATCGGCTAACAAGCCATGCAATTATAAGTTATAATAGGCGTCATGCGTAATCATAGACAACCTGGATCGGATCTCACTGTCGATCTGGTTGCGACCGGAAGGGAGAAGAAGAGGCAGGCGCCAAAAGTGAAAGCAAAATGGCGTCCCCCGATCCCCATACTCTGAAAATAAATGTCAATGCTAGCTTCAAGGATTGACATTTGTTGGGGTGATACTGTTCTGGTTGTTAGGGACTCAACTGGCAAACTCATTAGAGGTCAAGCTATACCTCGGCAAGGAACACTAGTACCCTAAGTCAAGGCGTTATGTAGTTCAATATCAAACCCCGATGTCAGACATCGAGTAAAAGATTTAGATGCTAAACTTTTTTTCAGATAGTGTCCTTTCATGCAGAAGTTTTCGTCCGAGGTCAATTTTGTCGATTTTCAGACGACCTATACGGTGTTGCTGCAACGTGGTTGAGTCGGCGGTGCGCTAGAGAGCATATGTTTCATGTGTAGGCCTGCATCACGCCAGCACTGCACCATGCCAACATCAGTGGGCAATGGGCACTTGAGTAGCAAATCACCAGCAGTGGCAAAGAGAGCAAAAGAGAAAACAAATGTGAATTGGACTTCGTTGTTATCTGAGGTGTGACCTCCTTGTCATCTTTGGAGTTTATGTAAAATAATTCAGTGTATCAATTTGACTGTCGATAGTCCAGATACACAAAAATATGGATGGAAGATTGTGATTAGCAGTCTTTGTGGGTCGACAGAGATTGAATGACTCTGGCTTTGGTAACATGCGGAAGCAAAGGATGTGTAGTGTAGTCCGGCCTCGTGTATGTAATCACTCTAGTGGCTAGAAGGGCAGATACTATTTTGGTGCGAGTACAACTTTACTTGGGTTCCACCGGATATTCAAACCGGGTAGCAAATCTAGATGCACCCGTTAGGTATTTTATTTTTGGTTTTTTTTCAGAATGTCAAAAAATTCCACAAAAAAATCCGGGTGTACGTTACACCGTGATGTGTTAGAACAAAAATTGGCATGGTGAAAAAACTTTTTTAGCAACCTGTACAAAAAAAGACAAAATGCTGACACGTATATGTACACTTCAGCATGTCCGATTTTGTCTTTTTTGCACAGGTTGCACAAAAAGTTTTTTCACCATGCCAATTTTTGTGCTGACTTACAATGTGTTGGACTACATGCAAATATTTTTTTTTTGATTTTTTTGACATTTGAAAAAATGTTTTTTGGGTGGTGGGTGCATCTGCACCCACTACCCAAATCGCCGCCTCCGGGTTCCACCTGCTACTCCGCTTCTGGTAATTATCGAAAGGTGACGAACGGCTGGGGTTTTATGTCACTAAAGTCCATGGTGCAAGCAGAAAGAAAGGCTACAAAGAATATTATCATTTGTACCGCTGAGGATATGTTGTTGGGTATAGAACTGTACCTAGTAAATATTAAATATCCTCTATATGAAATATCAAATTAGATCCAGGGCATGTTCCGGTACATCCTCGCTCTGCGCTTCCCCGTATCCACGTGGAAAAATGTTGAGCCCGAGAAGTTAAAAATGCGTCATACTTACAGAAACATGTCACCGCCAAGTGACCCGCCGAGAAACATTACGTTTGACAGCTCATCTTTATTTTACGAGTTTGTTATGAGCACCATGACGTGGAATAGTCACCGTTTAGCATATGTGGAATCATTACTATGAAGAATAATAAATGGAGATAAGTCACGACTGTACCTGA
Source organism: Poa pratensis (assembly GCA_947311845.1). NCBI lineage: Eukaryota > Viridiplantae > Streptophyta > Magnoliopsida > Poales > Poaceae > Poa > Poa pratensis. The sequence goes on along the minus strand of CAMZMU010000079.1, from coordinate 31,940,756 downwards.
AAAATGCTCTTGTTTCGATATTGTGACTTGTCAGGTGTGCAATAAAATCTTATACACGCAATGGCGAAAAACATGAAGCGTCTAGTTGTATGTATTTGCCTTCAGCCAAAAGAAATGTGTTCAGTCTTTAGCCTGCTCTATAGTTTCAACCTTGATCGGTTAACAAGCCACAAAAATTACAACAGGCACACCATGCGTAACCATAAATAACCGGATATCATGAGACATACAAAAATGATATGCATATAAAAATAACTTGGCAACTGCAATGCAGTCGTATGAAAAGTTCATGACTAGTGTAAGAGTCCTCAGCAAACAATTTCAAACCACAACGTTCGGGGTGCGTAGTGGGTATGTGAAATAACGCAGTATATCAATTTGATTTGGGCAGTCCCGATATCTTGGTGGAACAGAGCCTGGAAGACAAACAAGATAGCTCTCACCTTGATATAGGTACAAACCTGACGCGTATGGGCCTGGCTTTGTAACATGGGCAAGCAAAGCATGTGTTGGTGTAGTCTTATCTCGTGCATGTGATCACTCTGCTGGCTAGGAAGGCAGCTCCTCCTTTGGTGTAACTTTACTTTTGGCTCCACTTGCCACTCCGCTTCTGGTAATTAGCCAAAGGTGAGGAGCAGCAGGGGTCTACGATACATGGTGTAAGTAGAGAGAAAGGTTACAAAGAATATATCACTTTTACCATGGAGGATTTGTTGGGTACAGATTTGTACCTAATAATATCGTTTATAAAAAAAGGATCAACATCTACTATGTAAAATTAGATTTAGGGTGTGTTCTCTGTGCTCCGTCAAATCCACAAGCAAAACCGTAACGAATGGTCGAGGTACGTAGTAAAAAAATACAGAGCTGTGTTTTTAGGTATCTGAGAGCTAAATAGCGCGATGTTTGCCTTATTTACAAAGATAACACCCCTGAGTGACAGGGGCACGACTGCCAGACTTGCTAACGCCTCCCATCAGCAAAGCTAGTCCTCGTCCGGCCCTCGGAGCGCCTCCCACCTCACCGACCTCGTCCCACGAATACAGGTAGCCACCACTCATCCATAGGTACCAGCATTAGGATGGACTCATCATCGACCTGCATGGCGGTCGTACTGAGGTATGTGTGGTAGGCTGGTAGCGCGTGTGGAGGCATTCTGATTGGCAAGGACCATGGGCCACTCCCCAGCGGCAACGGAAAAAATAAGAACTATCCCTGAAGTATTGGGATCTAGTGCATAGTTGGATTTCAAAATGAAGAGCCAAATATGAGGATTCACCTATTCAGTGGAGGTGGAGTTTTATCGAACACAGCCTTATTTTATTCATTGCAGTGACTCTGCACATCACTACATGGTGTAGTGTGTCAGCTGTTGATATAACACGTATGAAACATTGATCCACAAATATTACATCATTCTGAGTAATACTCTCTCTGTTTACAAAAGGATGTCTCAACCTAACTCAAATTTGCATGTATCTAGACATAATTTAGTGTGTAGATACATACAAATTTGATCTAGATTGAGACATCCTTTTGTGAACGGAGGGAGTACAACAAAAGCATTGTAAGACCGATTTCACATATTTATTATTACGAACCAAAGGTGAAAAAGTTTCAACGTCACTGACAAAACTCGGTAACAAATGATACGGTGAAAGAGCTGAGTATCTCGTGCCACGCTATCTCGGCAACTTATTGATGCTGCTATGACTGCTTGGCCTACTACGATTTTCTTATTCTATTCTATGTTTCTGCTCTCCCCTTGATCGCCCTCAATCTCGTAGGTGATGTAGTAATCCACTCCTTCAACTCTGCCAGGAAGGTATGGTCCTTTGTAGTATACCTCCTCCTCCTCTTCTAGCTGGATATCCTAATTCTCCTCCTCAACACTCTCAGAGCTTAAGAAATGGTGTAAGTAATAGATGGGGATGAGTATAACATACTCGACAAGTTCATATAGGAGATCAGTGTTTGGAATGCTCTATTTACAATTGTGACCATAGGTCAAGGCGTCATGCAGGTTTTCATAATTATTTATTCAGAAAGTCAATTTTATTCCAAGAAAAACTATGTTCTTCACAAGTTATTAGAACCTCCGATGGTTCCTTTCCCGCACTGATCACAGTTCTTTCCTAGAACAAGAAGTGACTTTCTGCAATTCTGAGCACACTGCAGAAATGTGCTACTTTACCCACGGGTGTTTCTTAGCCTTAGTCTGCCCTTCACACTCCTTGAGTATGTGTACAATTGTAAGGTCTCTGAGCTTGCACTTCCCTGTCTCATCACACCGCATATCCGTCCAATGTAATGTGGTTATATTCAAAATGAGGTTTCATCACGATTAACACTTCCAAGACGTATTACCACTAACCACTTCGCATGAGTTGAGTATGTGTATGGATATCCCAATCAATAACAACAATATGACCACTCATGAATCATATGGTGCTATCTGTCCCAGGATATCACACCGGAAGAAGGTACGATCGACTTACCCATCCTATATCAGGTTTTGGGTTAACAATATCTATACGGCGCAAGAATATTTGCCGTTATGGTTATTATTCCTAGATACATAATAACAACACAATGGAACCTCGGCCTCGACATATCATTCATTATTACATTGCCCAGCACATAGGTAATTGATAGCTATAGAAACGACCGGTTTATTTTAATGCACGTAATAACACAATATAGGTACTCCCTCCGTTTACAATTACTTTGCGTTCTGGGTTTAGTCAAAGTCAAACTTTGTGAAGTTTGATCAAATACATAGTAAAAATTATAAACATTTACGATAAAATTTTACCATTATTAGAATCTTCATAAGATATATTTATATAATATATATTTAATATTATAGATGTTGATATTTTTTCGTATATACTTGGTCAAAGTTTGAAAAGTTTGACTTTCAAAAAAGACAGAACGCGAAGTAAATAAAAACGGAGGGAGTAGATAGCAGAAGCTTGATACAATAATAAATGCATAAGTGTTGGACTCACCATTTGTCCCGAATTAGCACAATAGGTATCCAACACTGCTTTGGGGATATCATGAGCAGGCGTACATATTATTGTGAATCGTATGAATAGATGCATAAGTTGTCATATTTTCATCTTCTGTTTTAGTCTACTACTGAAGATAAAACATTGATTGCTAGGAGGTTTATTCTTCATAATGAACTAGCTTGGTTTAGTTGTGGCCCAAGAAAGGATTTTACATAAACTAGAATATATTACTGGTCAAATTTTGGTTTGTTCATATTTGCCTACAAATAAAATTATCAAAGGCTTGGATATTTAATATCTTGAGTAGAACTCTAATAATCATGGATTTTCTTTACTCCCCTTTTCAGACCTTGCAAGTGAAATAGGAATACAAAGTATTAAAGCACCATGGCCTAACATGCTTATTTTTTGTAGGGAGCAACATGCTGATTGGTACTCTTTGCTTGAATGTAGCAGCTAACTTATTTGGCAAAATTGGTGTACCTGATTGGTTACTATTCAGATCATCTACACATAAAACATATGATGATTGAGTGATAAAAGGCATATTTCTTTCCAGATTGCAACGACGGCCTTCTTTTATCGCACACAAGTGAAGGATGAACAGATTTCAAATTATAGTTATTTCTTTTCTTAATGGGTTAAAATGTTTTTGTTTCATTGTGTAGTGAAGATTATCCCAACTTCCAAGTACCTTAGCAGTGTTTACATGTTTGTCTCATATTTATACCATACATATATTTTCTACTTATTCATTTATTTTCCCGCAGCAATGCGCGGGGTATCGTCTAATTTCTATTATTCAAGGATTACTAAATATAATTTCTTTGGAAATTAAATTTCAAACGTTATTCTTTCAATTGTAATGATGTCATTGTGCTTTATGCATTATTATATTTATATTGGTCTTTGTTATTGCAATTATGCTCAAAGTTAAAAATTCAGCAAAGGACATGTCAAAAATTATTGCAGTCAGATCGACTGTGTAACTCTAACTCGTTAATTTTAAGAAGAAAAATTGATCCCTGTTGGGAGTCCTGAGTTGTAGTGTGTGAGTTGTAGAGGGGGTAAAGTGTAAAGATGAGGTTGTATATATTTTTACTGAAGCAATGAAAGAAGATAAGAGTTTCCAGAAATTTCCCGAGAAACAACATGGTATCAGAGCGTATAGTCTGAAATGGTTCTGCACTTTTATTATCAGATAACAAGTCGGAACTTCTAATATGTTTCCCATACTCACATGAATCACAAACAAGCTTTTCCTTATCAATCTTATTAAAGAGAATAGGATAAAGTTTACCCAAAGTACTAAAGGACATGTGTCCTAGTCGCCGATGGAGTAGCATAAATTCTTGTAATGGAGAATAGGAAAGTGCAGCTGCTACCACAGGGGATATATCATTATCTAAGTAATACAGTCCTTCATGCATGCTCCCCCTCCCAATCTCTCTTCCAGTCCCAATTTCCTGAAATAAGCACCATGTTGGGTAAAAAATAGCAGCACAATTGAGCTCTTTTGTGATACAACTAATGGACAATAAGTTTATTGGGAACGATGGAACATGCAAAACAGATGATAAGGACATATTAGAGCCACACATAACTGTTCCTCTCCCCATGACAGCTTGGGTAGAGCCATATGCCAATTTCACACTTTGTCTTTTAACATCAGGAACATACATTGAGAAATTCTTGTGAGATCCTGCCATATGTCTTGATGCGCCGGAGTCAATTAGCCATTCTGCACTAGTATGATTTCTCTCATAATTAGCCAGATGGGAGGATAGAAAGGTATAAAGCCAGACTAGTGGCCAAAGGATATAGCCAAACTTATGGAGTGGATTATGATGAAACATTTGCTCCAGTAGCAAAAATGAATACCATTAGAACAATGATATCAATAGCAGCAAACCGCAAGTGGAAATTATTTCAGTTGGACGTTAAAAATGTATTTCTTCATGGAGATCTACAAGAAGAAGTCTATATGGCTATTCCCCCAGGATTTAATAGTAATGAAACTAAGGGGAAAGTGTGCAAGCTAAAAAAATCTCTTTATGCCCTCAAACAGTCCCCGAGAGCGTGGTTTGGGAGATTATGTAAGGAGATTTGCTTCCTGGGATATCAGCAAAGCAATGCTGACCATACTCTTTTCTTTAAGCACCGTAGTGGTAAAATTACTTTGCTTGCTGTCTATGTTGATGATATTGTGATTACAGGAAATGATGATGAAGAAATCAGGTGTCTAAAGAAAACTTTGGCAAAATCGTTCAAAGTTAAAGACCTGGGATATCTACATTACTTCCTGGGAATAGAAGTTGCTTATGGTGCCCAAGGTATTTACATATCACAGTGACAGAATGTTCTTGATTTACTTGCTGAAACTGGGATGCTTGAGTGTAGACCAGCTAGTACACCAATTGAACAGAACCATGGAATTAAAACAGACTTAGGTGATCTGTAGATAAGGGGAGATATCAAAGATTAGTTGGACGCCTAATCTATTTATCACATACAAGACCGGATATAGCATATGCAGTGAGTATAGTAAGCAGATACATGCATGATCCTAGGTCTGGTCATCTTAATGATGTGAATAGAATTCTGCAATATCTCAAAGGTTGTCCGGGAAAAGGCATCTTGTTCTCAGATCATGGACATTTGAAAGTAGAAGGATACACCGATGCTGATTGGGCAGGATGTTTGGACGATAGAAGGTCCACATCAGGTTACTGCATGTTGTAGGTGGAAATCTGGTCAGCTGGAGGAGTAAAAAACAGAGTGTAGTGGCATGATCTACGACAGAAGCGGAGTTTAGGGCAATGGCTTCGGGCTTGTGTGGGTTAATATCGCTGAAACTCTTACTAGCTGAACTCAGTTTATGTGATAATACACCTCTGCAACTATATTGTGATAATCAAGTCACTATCAACTTGATCAATAATCATGTCCACCATGACAGGACAAAGCATGTTGGAATTGATAGACACTTCATCAAAGAAAAACTAGATGAGGGAACACTTCAAGTTGGGTTTGTCAAAACAGTAGATCAACTTGCTGATGTATTAACTAAAGGTGTGAGTGTCTTAGTGTTCGAAAAGCTATGTAACAAGATGGGGCTCATAGATATATTTGCCCCATCTTGAGGGGGAGTGTTGGGAGTCCTGAGTTGTAGTGTGTGTGAGTTGTAGAGGGGGTAAAGTGTAAAGATGAGGTTGTATATATTTTTACTGAAGCAATGAAAGAAGATAAGAGTTTCCAGAAATTTCCCGAGAAACAACAATCCCTTTGACAACTTTAATCAAAATAATAGTAATGCGTCAGGTTTTTATATGCATAAAGGCAATACACATACCTAGAACATACCCCGCTGAACATACTGATGAGGATCTACATTCATCATAAATATATAGTGTGGTACTCCCTCCTTATCATAATGTAGTGCATATAAGTTTTTTCAAAAGTCAAACAATGTCAAGTTTGACCAAGTTTACCGAGAAAATTATTTATATCTATAACATCAAATGTATACCATAAGAAAATATACATAATGATGAATTTAATGGTATTGATTGGGTATTCTAGGTGTTAATATTTTTTCTACATACTTAGTTAAACTTTACATCGTTTGACTTAAGTAAAATCTTATATGCATTACATTTTGGCAAGAAGGGGGTACTATATACTATATTTGATGTGTTAGTATTTTTTCTATGAACCTTATTAAACATAATTGATTTACGAGAAAACTAGCTAGAACCTCAATTAATTTGAGATAGATGGAGTAGCTAGCTAATTGGGTATCTGCTCGGGCTTATTATTTACACCACAGTTTTACATCATCTTTCCCTGCTCCTGGATCATCGAGAGTTTAAGGCAGTTCCCTATATGCTGTAGAGAAATATTGCAGTTTCCTATTTGGGGCAGCTAGGGAAAGCGCGTACGTCGCTTTAACTTGGGTTCACATGGCCCTGCTTCCGTTAGCCAAAACTGGAAGAACACGGGAAATTTCTTGGCAATGGCCAATGGGGACCTGATTCTTGTAGAGAAGAAAATAAAACAAGTCGGCTGGAAAGGATGGAAGAAAACATCACATCGCCCACTCGCTATCTTCTCCAACGCCTCCACGCTCGTACTACCGCCGGCCGCAGCATCCACCCAAGGGGATGAAGCTCATCCTGGGAAGCCCGGGGACATGGAGCGGCATGGCGCTGCGGGTGTCGCAGTGCGTCTTCACCGCCGCATCCATCTGTACCATGGTCACCGCTCACGGCTACTCCAACTACAGCGCCTTCTTGTACTTTCTTCCACCCACCACGACTAATTTCATTTTATTCGCATACCTCTCCTACAAAGTTGCAGTGCCAGTTTTGGCCTGCATGGTTGGCACTTGGCAGTGTGTTCATATGAATTTCTAGATTTTCTTGCTTCCCTAATCCTTCCTTCGATATTCTTTCTGCTGTGCGAGTGCATCTCTGGGTATTTTAGAACATTTTGAGGAGGAAAACAAAACAAAGAAGAACATTAATCATTTGACGAGTATATAAAGGGGAACCTGTCTCTGAGACCTATGTCTGTGGCCTTCGGCCTTCCGTTTTTTCCCGCTTTGGACATCGAAACTTTGTATCACCAGGCCATTGTGTGGCTTTATTAAGTTAAAGCCAGGCTCTGCTCGAGCCTGTTGTCTATAAAATATAGCTTTACCAAAGGGTCCCGTCCTGATTGTGATCGATGTCCAAATCTCTTGTTACCATCTAGTAAATATATGTCATTCAACCCAACTTCCAGGCATCTACATTTTTCGAGGATTTAAACAAGTTAGGGGACATGCATGTTTTGTGTGTCAGATAAGGTTGGTCCTGGAACTGGTAATTTACATGTTCCTGTATTTTTCGAAGAAAACCTTCACTAGTTACGATCAAGTCAGGGACCAGTGTGTATCATATCCAGAACTCAGATTAATAGACTTAATTTCCATATGAAGGTGTATATTAAGACCCACTTGGGTTCAGTATGCAGGCTTTGGCAAACAGATTAATGGTAGCATATTATACTGTTTGGACCAGGTGTTGTATGTGTGCATGAGTGCTTATGAGCTCCTTTTTAAAAGGAATAGGTACTAGGCGTTTGCAAGGATTTCTGGACAGAACTGGGATGTTGAGGAGCTGGGCTTAGTTCCAAGCTCCTCGGCAGAATGGGGTTAACAACATCATACTTGTTAAAAATGGACCTTAAATATTGGACATGTTTTCTTTTGTAGTTTTCTATGTGTTTATGTGGGCATATGCGTAATCGAGCCTTATGTCTTCACTTACCTATAGCATTTTTCCTATCATTAAATTTAGGTTTTATGTGTCAACATATGAGATGTATCGACTGTTGTATATGTGCTTGTTGCTCCGGTGATTTATCCTTTCATGTCAGGTTTATTGAGACTATGAACTGCATAGAATCTGTTCAGAATTTCTTGGGCAGGAGTCATGTGTGTTTTCTTGACATGATCTAACCTACTCACGGTATCGTGGTCTCTCTTTATTTCAGCTACATGGTCACTACGTTGATCTTCCAGTTTATGTGGAGTTTGGGCCTTGCTTGTGTTGATATATACTCTATTCGGAATAAAAAGGATTATCACACCCGGGAATTTGCAACCTTCATTGTTATCTTTGACTGGGTAGATCATTCACTTTATCTCTTCTATTGTCCATGCAGCTATGTTTGAATTAGTTGAAAGCATGCACTGAAACAGTTGAAGCTAAATTTGTAATCAGTAGTTCTTAAATTTTCTTGTTCCATGAACAATTCGTCTGCAAGTTTGATGGCACACCAGCTCCAACAATATTTTTTTAAGGCTTTCTTCCTCTCTTAAAGAGAGGTAAAACTAGAATTTAGCAATAGAGAAGCATCAGTTGCATTTGTCCTGAATTATTTTTGTAAGTAAAGGATAAAAAAACTACTAATGTGCCTTGCATTAATTTTGGTTAACCAATGGTATGGTTTATCAAAGATTTTATCCAAAGCTGTTACATCTGACAAGCACAATTCAAATATCCTGCAAAATTATTTTTGACTCAAGCGGTTTTCGGAATGTTGAACTAGCAAGGGGTATCTAAGTGATTACAGCAATTGTCCATTCGTTGCAGATCCTGGCAGTTCTCGTTTTCTCGGGAGCCTCTGCCTCCGCCAGTGTGGCCATCCTCTTCACGAGGGATATGAACTTTTGCAGGATGTACTGGCGATTGGCATGCGGTCACTTCGTGCTTTCGATCGTCTTGGCGTTCATCGTGTGGTCATTGGATGCTGCATCTTCTTTCTCCGGGTTCTGGCTACTGGTTTCGTTTTTCTAGTGATCTCACATGCCACGTTGTGCTAATTGTCAGTTCACACTATATCGATTGCAATGTGCTCGGCGCACTTGGATTTCAGTTAATGGACAGCATCCTTCATCACTTGTAGTCTCTGTTTGACAGCTCAACTTTGTTTTACGAGTTTGTTATGAGCACCATGTCGTAGAATAGCCATCCTTTAGATGATGTGGAATCATTACTATGAAGAGTAATATATGGAGATAAGTCACGACTATACCTGAAAATTGCTCTGGTTGTCGATCTTGTGCTTTGTCAGGTGTGCAATGGAATTTTATACACGCCATGGCCACAAACATGAAGCGTCCAGTTGCATACATTTCCATTCAGACAAAATAAATATGTTAAATATGTGTGTTCAGAAGGAAGTTAAATTTAGTCTTTAGCTTGCTCTATAGCTTCAACTGAAATCTAATTGCCAGAACACATTAGATTTCAGTTGATAGATTGTCTAGCGTAGTCTCTTGTAGTCCTGTAGACAGATTGTCTGTTTGATAGTTCATCTTTGTTATATCAATTAGTTATGAGCACCTGAAGACGTAATAGTTATTGTTTATGTGATGTGCAATCACTAATAATATGGAGTAATATATGGAAATAAGTAACGACTCTATCTAGAAAGTGCTCTGGTTATCGATCTTGTGACCTGTCAGGGGTGCAACGGAATTTTACCGCCATGGTGAAAAACATGAAGCGTCCAGTTGCATGTATTTCTTCTCTCCAGCCAAAAGAACTGGGTTAAACAAAAAAAAAATTGACAGGGGGATAAACATATGTTAAGATGGAAGGAAGTGCAGTTTAGTCTGCAGCCTGCTCTATAGTTTCAACCTGGATCAGCAAACAAGGCACACAATTACAACTGGCACCATGCATAATCATAAATAACTGGATCTCATGAGACATAAAGATAACTAGCGTATAAAAGTAACTAGACTACTGCAATGCAGTCTTATGAAAGTTCATGACTACTGTGAGTTCTCAGAAAACTCTTAAGCTAAGCCAGATGATTTCTCTAACAGCGAAACCGAGAGAGGTCTTAAAATGCAATGGAGGAACATAAATGCAATCACGTATGTTAACTTTGAAGACCATAAAAGCATGAATTTCAATGGACCGAAAAGTTTAAATCATACTCGTGCTAGTGTAGAGAGCACAACAGCACCCATCAGAAAACAGCGTAGCAACTTATTCAAACTAGCATCGGCCCTAACTCCATAAATGTGATTCGGATAAATGTATTCAAGGACTACGCAACCAGAGCTCTTAAACTGATAAGACGGTAGATTATCTGAAAGCATATCATGCGTTCAGTGTATAGATCATGTAAGCAGATCTCAGAACAAGCATATCAACAGTCTGAAAATGACATGTTCGTGACAATACAAAGTACTACTTGGTACAGCAAATGTTCACAGTACTAGAAGCAGGATTTTGTGCGTGCATCCGTCTCAAAAACATCATGTGAATAGCAAAGCAATCCACAACAATTACTCTCAATGGCTTGAACAGAAGTGAGCTCAAGACGAATCTTCCGAAAAGTTGACAGCCAGGTCCCAGTAGTGTGGAACAGAAGCATCTGCAAACACCTTCTTGGCAGCAGCCTCACTCCGACACTGATGCACACTGAACTTGGGAAAGGTGCGCTTCGCCACACTACCTTGCCATACTAATACACAGCTATTCACAGGCTTGTCTGGTTCGTCCTCAGCGTCATCCTCGCCACCAACTGCAGCAGCCCAGTCAATCCGGTTCAGCATCAGCTTATTGTACCTCTTGATTGACTTCTTCCCTCCTTCCACAACAACAACACTTATACCATCTGCGATAACTGCAGCACCAGTCAGCCGGTTCTCTTGAGCATTCACGTCCACTTTAAAGCGTGTCTGAGGGTGTGACAGGTCTCTGATTCTGTACACACAAACAATCCAGTCTAGTGTGTCAGGATCATCAAAAAGCTTCCTCTCCTTCTTCTGGCGGCGCTCTGATGGTGTGAGTTTGCGGGCAATGTTGCGGTCCACGTGAGCCTGCTCACGCTCTGCAGCAGCAGTTCGTATTTCCATCTCCATACGTGTTGGATCCTGTGTAGCCTCTGCGCCCAGTACTTTCATAAGGTTGCTCATCTTCACCTTGGGCTTTGGTGGCTCCAAGAGGCCTTGCCTAATCATTTCTTGCCTATCTTTTTCCTTTGCAAGGCGCCTCTGTGTCCTGAGCTTCTTCTGCTCCTTCTTAGTCAGCTTAAGTGGCTGAGGCGGTGGTGGTGCAGGCTCAGCTGGGGGTTCCAATGGCTCTGGATGTTCTACATAGATTGTGATCCTATCCATATTAAGCCTTTCCAAGGAGATGTCCTCGTATGTGGCAGAGGTTAAAATTTTCGAGTCCCTGTAAAGAAATAGAATTGGCATTAATAGCTGTGTACTGATAAAGTGGGTCTAGATAAAATCAAGAGAGTGAGGTAGCAGCAAACCATGGCTCAATGTCAGGAATCTCTTCCTTCTGCTTTTGCTTTGGAGGCCTTCCACCAGGAGCAATTTCAATTAGGTTCGGATTCATGTCTACTTCGCCCTTTGCCTTAGCAAGTTGAGCTTGCTTTACTTTAAGCTCTTTAGCTTGTGCTTCGCCAAATTGATTCTGTATAATCAAATTATTAATTTCAGATACCAAAGATGCAATAAACTAAAACACGACTGCAACGTATTCCAAAAGGTTAAGGTTTGCAGACCTTAATCCTTTGCAATTCAGCCTGCCTGGTAAGTTTGCCTTCTTCAACAAAAAGGAATCCTGGCCTTTTAGGACGAAGGAGCTTCGTTGGGTTGATGCCCATCCTTTCATCAAAATGAACAGTAGATCTCGCAAGTGACTCCAAGTCTGGTTTGATAATCTGGAATGCATCCTTCTTCTGCTTGTTAATGTTGACCTACCAAAGGTTGAACCAAAAGTAGCGGGTCAATGTACAGAACTATACATCATATTGAAATATATGTCAAGTTACCGAAGTTTTACCTTTAGAGTACTCAGACTGCTTGGCTTGGTCATGCTGATAACATTCCCCTGCTCATCAATTTCCCTACCTTGAGCATCAAGACGTAGAACAGGAGGCTTGGCAGGCCTTTGAGAAACAGTTAGTTCACTGGATGTACCAGGGAACATGTTTATAGGAGGCGGAAACTGTGGATCCTGGCGAAATCCCATCTTAGCAGCAAGCTCTTGTGCTCGCTTCACAGCGTCCAAATTGGGAATGTTGGTAAGGCCTGAAATACCAACTGCACCTGCAGCTGCTGGCATCCCAGAGACACTACTAGGAGGCAGTTCAGAAGGTGCGCCAGCATGAACTGCAGATGCACTCGAGCCAGAAACAGGCTGTTTTTCTTTCTTAGGAGTTTGTGTATCAGTGATGGTAGTGCCAAGTTTATTATTAAGCTGTGTGGAAAAACATGAGCTTAGAATGGTTATAAAAGTATAACAAGAACATTGAAGCAAAGGACAAGCAATAGTTGTAATGTCTTACCCCGGGTAACCTCTTGAGTTTTTCTGATAGTTCCTTCTTCAGTTGCAAAGCTTTTTTAGCTTTGGCTAAAGCATCAAGACTTAAGTTACTACTTCTGGCAGCGGATGAATTTGCAGTTCCATCTGTACTAGATTTTCCAGTAACTTCATCAGATCTAATACTAACTCCCCCATTTTCATTGGTGGTAGTAATCGAAGATACCTTTGAAGCAACCGGACCAGCAGATGGCACCACAACAGTAGGTGCAGAATTAAGCGGCTGCTGAGCACCAACCTACAAAATATAAAGGCACAAAGTCAGCACAGAAATGGATCCAATGGTGAACCTGACAACGACCTTCTAAAGAGAAAACAAGAAGTGCAGACCAAATTTCTTCCAAAGAAAACTTACGTATTTAATTTAATTCGGCTTACCCTCATAAATTTACTAAACAAAAATCATACACACCAGCAAAGTACACTGAACTACACAAATGCAACAACATCCCTTTGTTAAGGTTTTTATAACCAGAAAACTAGTAGGATAAACATGGTACTCAGGCACATTAGGAATCACTCGCCCAAATCTCAGGAACATGAAATCAGATGACTAGAGCACAATATACGAGAACAGTACATGATACTTACATTAGGCGCCGCTCCGCTGTGCGAATGCGAACCTCCATTAGCACCTGATTCTACCTTCTTCTGCTCATGGGACGAACTGTCCTTACCCCTCTTCTGATCACCATTCTCATCGCCGTCATCAAACTTCCTGCGCTCTCGCCTTGGCCTCTCCTCCTTCCGCGGAGACGGATCCACCGCGGCCCTGGCCCGCTTCCCAGCTTCCCGGTCGAGCTCGTCGCCGTCGCGGCGGCCGCCCCCGCTTTCGTGATGGTCCTTCCGCTTCCGTGACGGCGGCGGCGTGGGGAGCGGCTGCTCGCGGTCGGCCGAGTCGCGGCGCTCGACGGAATCCCGCGGCGCGCGGCTCGAGGACCGATCGCGCTTGGCGGGCGGCGGGGTATCGGAGGGGGAGCGCGAGCGGTGCCGGCGCGCGCGGCGGCGGTCTTCCTCGGCGCCACCGCCGTCGTCGCCACCGCGACGGCGGCGGCGGTCTTCCTCGCGTCGCGCTTGTGGTGGTGGCCGTCGCTTTCGTGGCGGCGGCGTCGGTGGCGGTCCTCGTCGCGGTCGCGGGTGGCGTGCCGGTCGTCGTCGCGGTCGCGGTCGCGGCGGGAGGAGCGCTCGCGATCCATGGAGGGGGAGGGGTGGAGTTCGGAACGGGCGGATGGGAAGCAGGGCGCCGGAGATGGGGGCGGCCGCGGTGCTAGGGTTAGGGCGTGGTGCGACTGCCGGGCGCCGCTAATGGGCTGGGCCGGGAGATACCGACGCAACGGAGGGGTTTAAGTTTTTTCGGCAATCGGCCGACCCGGTTTTTTACCGGAGCAACCACGTCCTGCAACTTTTGTTCGGTACCTCTCGAAACGTGTATGATTTGGGGTGTTGGAAATATGTCCGGTAATTCGCAAAAAATGTCCGACACAGAGGCACTATGGGGCGCGTTTGTTAGCCTGCATATGTTACAACCAGCCCGTCACCGAGCTGCAACTTCCGGCTGATTGGATTTCTATATGTGGCGTTGGGTCAGGCTAGCACGCTGCTCAAAGCAGGCTCGGGTCAGGCCCGCTGAGAATGGCCGAATCGGCCGCTTTTGTGCAGCCAGGCTCCGGGTGTGCGACCTAGCTGAACGTCACGCATGAGCTGATGCAGCCACCCGAGATGGCGGTGAGCTCCAAATTTGCGGCGGGAGAAATTCGATCACCACCTGCCGAATTCGCCCCTCTATTTAGCTCTCCTCCAAATCGAAAACCGTCATTTCCCCTTTTCAACCTTTGACGATGGCGGGACCGTTTGCGTCAAGGCGAAAGCACCGACGGAGGTGAAGGCGACGGCCGAGTTCGTGGGCGACAACTCTCATCTGCATCCGGTGGCTGTAAGAACTTCTGAACTTGTTCTTCTGAGCTTACTCCTTCTTCATATATTAGATCTATGCAATGTCTTGGACATTTGCTTCATCTAGATTACAGTCCATGAATCCGCTGCTTATCTTAGGCTTGATTAGATTGATTGTGTAATGTGTGCATATCCCACATATGTTGAACATTTGCTTCTCTAGATACGTATGCACGATACGGTTGAGTATGATTCATGTTTATCATCGTGCTTAAGAGATCCATGCTTACCCTTGCTTGCGGATAATCATGTATGTAGGATATGGTCCGCTGTAAGAAGAGAGTCCCTCTCCAGATGCTATGTGAGAATGCACTGCCTGATTTGAACGAGATTGCACCGCCCTACATGTATGAGAAGGCAGTGCCTCTCAATGCAGGGCCCTGTCAATGCAGTGTCTCTCAATGCAGTGCCTCTTGATGCAATCCCTATGGATGCAGTCCCTCAGTCACTTGAGAAATCTTAGATGTCTAACAAGGTGTTTAAGAAGATAGTGCACTCTGAGAATGAAGAAGTGCCTCAGAGGCTGGCTATGCAATGGTCGCTGATAAGGGGTTAACTCATCAAATCTCATGGTTAAGACCTAGGGTTGAGATTATGGGGAGAGAACGTGGTAGTACTGGTAGTTTCGTCGGCTGACAAGCAGAGGTAAAAATTTACCCAGGTTCAGGCCCCTCGGGTGGAGGTAAAGACCCTACTTCTTACTTGTCTGTAGGGATGGCACCCGCAGGGTATGGGTAAGGGTGGAGCCACCCCATACCCTTACCGTCGACCACGATCTTACCCGTCACCCTTACCCATACCCGTCAACGGGTACAACTTTTTCCCATACCCGTCACCCGACAGGGTAGATGGGTACCCGCGGGTAAAAATACCCGCGTTTAAAACACGTAAAATTGGACAGAAAATAGTCGTAAAAACAACACATAACTCATGCAGAAGAGTTATATTTCATTGTTTTGCTATATCAGGAGTCGAGACGTGATCACGTGAATCAGATAGATTAGATATAATATTAGGAATAGCTAAATTATCGGTATAGTGAGGTAGTCACCGGATGGTGCGTCATCCGCGGAGGGTTAGCGAGCAATCCCTGCCTATATCTTTGAATTACGATTGTAGCCTCATGCATAGACCCTACTCATATATCCATGCGTGAAAGTTTAGACTCACTTGTCAAATATTATATGGCTACATGGGTACGCGGGTATGGGTTATACGATCCCATACCTATACCCTTTCTACCCGATGGGTATGATATTTTCCCATTTACGTACCCATGGGTAATTTTTTATCCCATACCCTTACCCTAATAGGGTTTTTACCCGCAGGGTAAAAGGGTAATGAGTACACATTGCCATCCCTACTTGTCTGGTATTGATCGTGTGAGATTATGCGGTTACAGGGAGGCTCCGGCGAGATGTCAATCTCGCTAGGGCTTTGGTGGTTCGAGTCTTGCTTGTCCAGGATCGACGGCCCTCCCAGCCTTTATAAGAGGCTGGGTCTCGGGAGTCCGTAACCGACCCTGTTTACATGTAAGGAAAGTATAAACCGACTATGCCCATGTCTAATCTTGGAGGGTACTCCATCTTGCTGGGCCTTTCGTCATGGGCTTGATGTAGGCTCTTGATAGTTGGGCCTTAGTCGACACGTGCACCAGGTACCCTTATGGTAGGGTACCCGAGATGTATATCCTTGTCAGTCGCCTCCTCTGTCACTCTTTGTTCGTGCAGAGAGTGTCGGGGATGTAATCCCCGGGTACCCCAAAGTTAGTGGTACGGTTGTGTTAATAAAAGAGGATGACTGGAATCACCACGCTGGAAGCACTGAAATGCATGAATTGTTAATTGCATGGTATATACACTTATACTCATACAGTGCAAGTGATTGGACGTAAGGCAATAAGAGATAGAAGGAGAGAAAAAAGCTAAACTAAGCCGAATCATCTCCCAGCCTCAGTGGCCGAATCACTTCCAAGCCGAGGCCACATCCTGGCCGAGTCTCCTCCAAGGCAGGCCGAGGCCACCCAGCCTCGGTTTGGTCAGGGACGCCTCCACTCGGCTGGGCCGAGTTGACTTTCACGTCGAAGCGAGTTACCTCGACCCTGGCCAGATCCAGCCGTCCTCGCGCCGCCCTCGACTGCACCCTTGTCCGGGACACCCCGTTCGAGTCTCCCCAGGCCGGGTCACCTTCAGCGCTGTCTTCGCTCGGCAGCCGTATCCGAATCAGGACAACATGTTGTATCACCACTACTTCAACTCGGACGCCAAGCGGGCTTCAAGTCGAGGCAGGTGGCCTCGACACTCCCCTATCCGGATCATCTACACCGACGCCGGATCATCCCTAACCGGATCATCTCCGCCGATGCCGGGACATCCTTATCCGAACCATCATAAATATCTTCGGGAGAGGATAAGAAGAGGACGTGGAGATTCAGAGGACAACGGCTAAAACACAAAAGCAAGGACGGCATCTCCCGGAGATGCCGGAGACAAGTGCTAGAAGACAAAGGAGTCAACTCTTCAACAGTGTTTGTACAGTGCATTGTGCCTCCTTGTCCACTCATTGTCCCCTGGGTTCCCTTTATAAGGATCACCAGGGGGAGAGCTCAGGGAGGGGAACACACGCGCGGGTGCGCGCAGCCAGGGGCTCGTTCCTTCACCTTTGCCTCTTCTTCTTCCTAGAGCTCCCCACCATTGTTGCATGATACAGCTCGAGGAGCCTTTGTAGCCCACCATATATGAGATGAGAATACATCAAAGTAGGCTAGTGCTGCAGTAGGGGTTTTACCTCCTCACGAGGGCCCCGAAGCAGGGTAGATCTTTGTGTCTGCAGTGTTCTTCGTGTGCGGTTCCACCGCGCAAACCCTCTCCCGAATCCGCGAGCGTCCAATCGGCCCCAGATAAGCCTACCCATAGGCATCTGCGTGTTCCCACCACGACAGTTGGCGCCCACCGTGGGGCTGATAGTGGCGCTTGCTGGATCAATTCGGACGGGACCTTCTTCATCAACTCCGGCAAGCTCCTCGGGCCGGATTCCGCCGTTCGGCTCTCGGGACGGCTTTGCCAGCCTCTTCATCATCGATGCCGGTGCGGCGTTTTCGCCGGCTCCCGCGAGGCCCGGAGGCTCGACATCGTCATCGCCTCCGCGCGTTCGCATCTTCTTCACCGACACCAGCGGCTCCAACGAATCCCGGGGACTGCGGCGTCCGTGCCGTCTCTCCCGCTCAGTCCGGAGGTTCTGCATCGACGCTGTCACCGTGGCCTTGCCGCGGGTCGACCGAATCCGTGCGTATCAGGCGCGCACTGTTTGGGGCCGGCATCGAGCTATGCAAGCCGGCATCACGTATACGTCGGCTTTAGAAATAAAAAGAAGAGGAGGAAAATGGTGGCCGGGTTGGTGGCCTGCACAGCACGCGTACGCTGTCGCACTTCCTCGCCGCGCCCCTGGGCCTGACCGAGTTGTGGTATGTCGGCAACAGAGGAAAGGAAAGATGGATAGGTAGTATATGGCGCTGGCCTGTCCGAGTTAGCTGTCGGCTGCTCCCAACCGAATAGAAAAAGGAAAGAATAGAGAAAGGGAAAGAGTAGAGGAGGCGTGAGGAAGGAAGAGGACGTGTACAGGAGAAAAGAAGAAGATAAAAGAAAAATATGGTGCAGTGTGAGTGGACCGGCATGTAGTGTATGTCGGCAGTTGAGTGAAAAAAGAAAGAGGAGAGAGAGTTGGAGGCAGCCCAACCGGGTAATGCTTTGTCTGCTGATTGCGTCCAGGGAAAGGATGGGAAGAAAAAGAAAAAGAAAAAGAAAAGAAAGAGAGAAGAAAATTGGAAATGCAGACCAGCCGAATATAGCCTATATCGGCAGCTGGGTCGGGATATCAGCGGTTGTGCTCAGAAAAGTGACTCGGTCAGACCGAGTCAGGCCGGCATAAAAATATACCAGCCGGCGTTGAAAAATATGTATCCGGCCGAGAAAAAATAACTCGGTCAGACTGAATCGCGCCGGCATAAAAATATCCCGGCCGGCATAAAAAAAGAATACCTCCGGCCGAAATAAAAAAGATGATGTTTCGGCTGACTGAATGAGCTGGGCCGAGTAGGCCGTACCCGGTTTTACACTTGCAGGAATCCTCCATGGTGTGCGCCGTTGGGTCAGCTGGACCAACTGCACCCGAGTCAGTTACGTCCAGATTATCTAAGTTTAGCATCTCGGCTATTTGGATATTAGCCTGTGCCCTCAGCTACGCTTCCGACCAGTTTGCATCGACATTGCAATGTAAGTATTTACAGTATTTGGTTTTGTACCGCACGCGGATAGTCAATCCTGAAAGTTACTCGGGGACTGCCCCTTCGCTTTTTGTCTAGTGTTTCCCCCGGGACAAGATGTCTTGACCCGGGGACTGGGTAGCCAGTCTGTTTTACATCTTCTCCTAGATAAGAAAAATAACTCGGAGACTCGGTTGAAACCGAGTCTAGTTTTTTGTGCATAGTATCTGCTGTTAGATTCGTTTTCTATCAACTGCTATAGCTAGTTTGCCTCGGTTAGTATAATTGTTGTTCCCGTCAAATATTTTCCATAATATGTATGTTGGACTAACCTTAAAAGGTGACATCGGTTTTGTTGAGAATATTCGTTACTGAGATATCCTGGAAATCCGAAGTATTCCAGAAATCCGAGGTGTATTGTAATCCGGGTCATATTGGTAATCCGAATCACATTTGGTAATCCGGATCATATTGGCAATCCGAATCACATTGGAAGTCTGGATCGCATTTGGTAATCCGGATCATATTGGCAATCCGAATCACATTGGAAGTCCGGATCGCATTAGGTAATCCGGGTCATATTGGTAATCCGAATCACATTTGGTAATCCGGATCATATTGGTAATCCGAATCACATTGGAAGTCCGGATCGCATTTGGTAATCTGGATCGTATTGTAATCCGAATCACATTGGAAATCTGGGTCATATTGGTAATCCGAATCACATTTGGTAATCCGGATCATATTGGTAATCCGAATCACATTGGAAGTCCGGATCGCATTTGGTAATCTGGATCGTATTGTAATCCGAATCACATTGGAAATCTGGGTCATATTGGTAATCCGAATCACATTTGGTAATCTGGATCGTATGGGTAATCCGAATCACATTGGAAATCTGGGTCATATTGGTAATCCGAATCACATTTGGTAATCTGGATCGTATGGGTAATCCGAATCACATTGGAATCTGGGTCACATTGGTAATCCGGATCATATTGGAAATCCGGATCATATTGAAAATCCGGATCATATTGGAAATCCGGGTCATAATGGAAATCCAAGGTATCATGGTTATATTGGTTATCTCAAATTATCCAAGGTACCCTAGCAATATCGGTATTCTCTAGATCGTCGTGTATTTCGGTTTACCACAGTATCACAGTATCATTCCCCATCCCGGATCGCAGTTTATTTCGATTTGTCACAATATCATAACATCATTCCATATCTCACATCGTTGTTTATTCTGTTTGCCAGCGTATCATGGCATCATTTGCATACCAGATCTTTGTTTATGTTTGTTAGCCAGAGGCAACCTTTGAGATATGTTTTTGCAGGTTGTATGTCAGTCCAGCAGTGGCTGGAGACATCTATGTCGGTATACGCCCGGAGTGGCTAAGACCGGCATTCGAGATATGCTTACGTCAAACCAGCAGAGGCTGGAGACATTGATGTCGGTAAGCGCCCAAAGTGGCTACCGGACATCCAAGGTACCGAGACATATGAGTTACGCCCAAAGAGGCCGAGATACCGAGACATATGAGTTACGCCCAATGAGGCTGAGATACCGAGGTATATGTGATACGCCCAAAGAGGCTGAGATACCGAGACATCTGAGATATGCCCAAAGTGGCCGAGATACCGAGATATGTGTGATATGCCCAAAGTGGCCGAGATACCGAGATATGTGTGTTAAGCCTAGAGAGGCCGAGATACTGAGACATATGAGATACATACTTGCAGGTTTATGTCGGTCCAGCTTACGCTGGCGGCATCCAAGTTCGGTAAAAGCCAGGAGGGCTAACCGACGCTGGCGGCATCCAAGTTCGGTAAAAGCCAGGAGGGCTAACCGACGCTGGCGGCATCCAAGTTCGGTAAAAGCCAGGAGGGCTAACCGACGCTGACGGCATCCGAGTTCGGTAAAAGCCAGGAGGGCTAACCGACGCTGGCGGCATCCGAGTTTGATAAAGGCCAGGAGGGCTAAGAACCGGCATATAATGGTGACCATGCAGGCAACGCATTTCCAGTACAAATTGTCCATCTCGTTGTTGATTCGGGTGAGCTCGGTCAACCGGATATCGCATTTGGCCTGGAGGGCATGGCTAAGACGACCGAATTATGAAGATGAGCATACACGCAGGAGGTCGTGTACATGGAGATTTCGATGGTGGCATATGTTTTTGTAAGACTGCGTGCGACTCTGCGAGTCCCCCGCAGCCTCGGGGACTACTGTCGGGGATGTAATCCCCGGGTACCCCAAAGTTAGTGGTACGGTTGTGTTAATAAAAGAGGATGACTGGAATCACCACGCTGGAAGCACTGAAATGCATGAATTGTTAATTGCATGGTATATACACTTATACTCATACAGTGCAAGTGATTGGACGTAAGGCAATAAGAGATAGAAGGAGAGAAAAAAGCTAAACTAAGCCGAATCATCTCCCAGCCTCAGTGGCCGAATCACTTCCAAGCCGAGGCCACATCCTGGCCGAGTCTCCTCCAAGGCAGGCCGAGGCCACCCAGCCTCGGTTTGGTCAGGGACGCCTCCACTCGGCTGGGCCGAGTTGACTTTCACGTCGAAGCGAGTTACCTCGACCCTGGCTAGATCCAGCCGTCCTCGCGCCGCCCTCGACTGCACCCTTGTCCGGGACACCCCGTTCGAGTCTCCCCAGGCCGGGTCACCTTCAGCGCTGTCTTCGCTCGGCAGCCGTATCCGAATCAGGACAACATGTTGTATCACCACTACTTCAACTCGGACGCCAAGCGGGCTTCAAGTCGAGGCAGGTGGCCTCGACACTCCCCTATCCGGATCATCTACACCGACGCCGGATCATCCCTAACCGGATCATCTCCGCCGATGCCGGGACATCCTTATCCGAACCATCATAAATATCTTCGGGAGAGGATAAGAAGAGGACGTGGAGATTCAGAGGACAACGGCTAAAACACAAAAGCAAGGACGGCATCTCCCGGAGATGCCGGAGACAAGTGCTAGAAGACAAAGGAGTCAACTCTTCAACAGTGTTTGTACAGTGCATTGTGCCTCCTTGTCCACTCATTGTCCCCTGGGTTCCCTTTATAAGGATCACCAGGGGGAGAGCTCAGGGAGGGGAACACACGCGCGGGTGCGCGCAGCCAGGGGCTCGTTCCTTCACCTTTGCCTCTTCTTCTTCCTAGAGCTCCCCACCATTGTTGCATGATACAGCTCGAGGAGCCTTTGTAGCCCACCATATATGAGATGAGAATACATCAAAGTAGGCTAGTGCTGCAGTAGGGGTTTTACCTCCTCACGAGGGCCCCGAAGCAGGGTAGATCTTTGTGTCTGCAGTGTTCTTCGTGTTCTTCGTGTGCGGTTCCACCGCGCAAACCCTCTCCCGAATCCGCGAGCGTCCAATCGGCCCCAGAATAAGCCTACCCATAGGCATCTGCGTGTTCCCACCACGACAGAGAGGGATACACTCTGATAAAGGATTCAAAGAACATTACGTAAGGAGGGTTAGCAATGATGTTCTTGACTTCACTGGGCTTACTGTCAGCAAGACTCAAATTTACAACCACCTGAGAAAGGGGAGAGCCAAGTGGGTTAGGATTAACCAACTGAAGGAGATGCAAGGAACAATTTGGTTTGAAGATAGACTGACTCTCATGATGGATGAAGTGAAGTTGATTGCACACATCACGGTTAGTTTCCGTGTACCCGGACATGGAATTGTGTTTTCCTTTCGCTTGTTCATTACCAACCTGAAGTAACAAACTGTCTTGTCAATATTAGATCTACCTGAAGGACGAGAAGTTACTGAACAACCCCATAATCAAATATGCTCAAATGAAGACAATCTACACGACAACGAATGTTCAGGCTCCTAATCGCTACACTCCAGCATTACCGATCTAGGCTTTGAACTTCCTTGCGGACCACAAACATGAGCAGATCATGTATGCCAACAACACACCCACGCAGAGGAATACCTGGCTTAGGTCCTATCTGCGCAACCAGTACGTCGGTGCATCCCCTCTTGACTAGTAGAGCTGATGATTGGTATGTAATGTGTTATAGGTGGTATATAGTAACCCCTCCGTTGATAAACTTGAGATGCATTACGAGCTACGGTTCGTTAACTCGTGGTGCATCAGTCCTGGTACTATGATCCGGATGAACTCGGTTTGCTAATACTATGCTATGCTTATTTGATAACTTGTATCGATAATCATTGGGTAACCTCACCACAAGATAGAAGAGGTTACCGTAGCAGCAGATTTGCATGCAACCAAACACAGCCATATTTGCATTTGAGCATGCAAAGCATGTAACCAAACACCCACTATCGTGAGCTCAGCCCATGCCACGTTCTTTGCTGCAGCCTACCAAACAAACCACACAACACGGCTCAGAGTCTGTTTTTTAGGCCTGATCCCTTAGAGCCTGCCCCAGCGAGCTCCAAAAGAGTTGTTGGCTACAAAACGCGCCCATGGATTCTGGCCAAGTAAATATCGATGACACGTGGGAGAGTCGTACCTCCACTGCGTCAGCTGGTAGCGCCCCTTGGGAAGACGGGAAGGGTGGGCATTCTCACTTAAAAATGTCTCGACGACAGAGACACGCCAGGCTTCACCATGGCGCTCATGCTCTCCGCGAACGCGCCACCCTCTCGACCCAAAGGACTACCCCAACTACTACATGTCGGTACGTGCATCGCTGGCACTACTGCAGCCTACCGTGGTGAAGATGGAGCCCAGCGAAGGCGTTGTGGAGCAGGAGGGGTGGCCGGTTTTGGAGGCAAACCCGTCGTAGCGGCAGGGGTGGCCATCGTGGCTAGAAACCATTAAGAGAACGCTCAATAACTTATTGGGTATGGTAGTATTTGAAACACCGGAAAGAAGTACCACTCAGGTAATATTTCCAGAGGAGTTGCAAACGGATCCGCTTGATTTCTTTCTGTTCAAAAACCATATCTTGATTTCTTTCTGTTCAAACCCATATCCTTTATTTGCCTATTAGACTACCATTTATATCTGTGATTTCGCTCTGGTCACTAGTATTTGTATTATCGAATATCTCCTTTTCACTACCAGTGTACGATTCTATATGAGTTGATGTGATGCGGTCGCTATGGGCAAGTGGGATATGCCACGGGCACCGGTGCTAGTCGTCGTGATCAAGTAGGACTGTAGGGGTGCGGTGGAGCGTCGCCTCACCGAGTGGCTGGCGGCTGCCATATCTTCGGTCAACTAGATAAGGTACCATGTGCGTGCAATCCCTCAAGTTAGCTCTACTACGTGCGACTTCAAAAGGAAAAACAGCGAACTATTGAAACCAGTTAAACGACAACTGCATCCCAGATATCACCCAAGCACCGGAAAAACTTAGCACGTTACAACCTCAATACATTAAATTTGCAGTCTTCAAGGAGGCAGCCAAAAATCAACGGACAACAGTTGCATTCAGTAAAAATAACTGTCATGGTGGGATCACGGCAGATGCCATGGGTATGGCTTAGTTGGGGCCGAATGGTCGTTGGGGGAATCCGGGGAGGGTTTATGCACTCAAGATGTGCACAAGCAAGAACATGCAAGAAACCACAAGAACATGAACAAGAAACCAAGAAATCCAAGAACACAAAAGACACCACGATGTACCCAGGTTCGGGGCCTTCGTGAGGAAGTAAAACCCCTACTCCTGCCTTTCCTCTCTCAATATATCAGTGTCGTTCTCAGGTACAAGGTGCTCCTCGAGCTGTATGATGCTGCTCAAGTGAGAGCTCTAGATAGAAGATGAAACTATGAAGGGGGAAATGAGCTAGGGTTTTTGCCGTCCTCCTCCCTGGAGGTAGAGATGATGCATATATACATAGGCCGAAGTACTGTTTTACCCCTGCCCAGCTAACAATGGCATGGCCAAAAGGTAGAAGACAAGCCTCTGCCTCCTGCCAGCTCAACGGCCGGACTGTCAGGCCGGACAGGCCTAGCTTTCCTCTTCCGGTCATACTTCAGTAGCCTGCCGAGGTCTAGCCTGTAGACCTTTCCCGAAATAGCCAAGTCAGCTCCTAGGCCCCCGAGCTTCCGGGAAACCCGTGGACGGACCTCGCCGTCCTCTGAAGCTCGGGCTACGAGCTCTGCGGCACCCGTGACCTCTCTGACATGCCTCGATCCTTGCTGCCAACCTCGGATAACACTCCTGATCCTATACCTCGGTAGAGAATACCTTATTCCTGTGGTAGCTAGCTGACTGCCCCGAGGTTGATACCTCGGAGGATATACCTCGGAGAATATACCTCAGACGTACGCCTTACGTCGGATGACGCCTCCTGCGTCCTTGCTCAATCGTTACCTCGGACAGCTTACTGCCTTAACCTTACATGTCTTTACCTCATCTTTACCCTACCCGGGGGTAACCCCCCGACAGTAGTCCCCGAAGCTGATGTGGTCTTGCAGCCTCGGATGAAAGGCCGCATCAGGTTCAACCCGAAACCACATGCGCTGCAATGTTTTGCAGGTTACCGAACCAATACCCCGAGAAATCCATCGGTCTGTTCCTCGGGCCATACTACTTTTCCGAAGTATCCGCCGAGATCTCGGACGTCAACCCCTCGATTCCTGCATCCTTACTGACTTCGGTCAGAGAACACTGTTCACGCGTCCCATCCGTCACTTCCTGGTCTACGACAGTCAAAGCACTCGAGTGCTTTCCACCACGCGGCCCACGTCAGCGGAGATTCCCGCTCGCGCCGCTTCGTGCTCCAGTAACCGCACCGCCCGACGGTTTGCCTCCTGCAACCGATCCTGTGGCCTGCTCGCCCACCGCTATCTTCGTGCCACGTGTGCCATTGTGCACAAACGATCCCACTCGCCGCTCCGATAACCGCGCGGTAGTGCGCAGTTACCGCCCGCGGTTATAAATGCAGGCCCAGGGCAGTGCATCCCTCTTCTTCCTCATCCACTTGCCGTTCCGCCTCCATCGCAACCAGCGCCGCCGCTTCCAGTCGGGAAGAGACGCGTTCCCGCCGCCGCCGACGAGCAGCTCCTCCGTCGCTGCTGCGACCGCGTCACCGGCGCCGCCCTTCAGCACCTCATTTTCACGGTATGTACTCCCTTTCTTGATACCCTAGGCATTGCTCTAGGTTTCTTCCTCTTCGCGCTTTGGTTCTTCATATGTTCTTGAATAAAACTCTATTTACCTCCTCCGGTAGATCTTACTCGCATACTCTTTTGGGTAGAAATTGGTTTCATGCCTCGGATAGATGTTCGCCTAGCATAGATATGCCTCTATGTACACCAGATAGCCGCCAACTCCTCCTGAGTTAGCCAGATATAGCCTTAGATTCCAGATTTACTTTTTCCTTTGCTAAACTTCTGTGCTTTCTCTGCAGATTGATTCTGCCGAGATGTCTCCTCCTGAGACTTCGGAACAAACCGAGGTTCCAGACCTCGAACTGGAGGTCGGAGAACGAGCCGGCTGGGAAGGTTCGGATGTAACTCCGGACGAAATCCAGTGGCTCAGGGCGACTCGGCGGATTCCCACCGGGGTAGAGTGTCGCCTGCCAGAGGGCGAACTCGAGCCTCAAGTCAAGCAAGGGGAACGGGTGGTCTTCGTCGCGCACTTCCAGCGCGGCTTCGGACTGCCCGTTAGTGATTTCTTCCGGAGCTTCCTCGACAAGTTCGGGCTCCAGGTTCATCATCTCCCCGCCAACGCCATCACTACTCTCTCCTGCATCGTCTCCTTCTCTGAGGGATACCTCGGCCTCAAAGCCACGGTAGACCTCTTTTCTCGCTACTTCCAACTTAAGCGGCAAGTGATCCCGGCTCCAAAAAACAAGGATCTGCCCAAGCTTCTAACCGCCTGCGGAGCTGCCACCATAGCTCCTCGCCGAAACTCCATCTTCCCACGTATCACTACTCCGGACACCGTTCGCAAGTGGCTCCGGACGTGGTTTTACGTGAAGAACTCCGGCGAAGAGGACTTCCTCAACCTGCCGGCGTTTAACCTCAGCCCTCCTACAGAACAGCTCAACTGGGACTACGCTCCCCCTCACACCGGCGAACTCAAGTCCATCCATGGGTATATTGCGAAATGGCAGGACCCGGAGGACCCCGAGAACGACGGGAAAGTCCTGACGGCTGACGACCTGGCCTGCACATTCGTGAAGCGCAGGGTCTCCCCTCTCCAGGCGAGGTCTCACAAGATCTGCCACATGAGCGGTCTTTATGACCCCACCCGACATACGCACATTGCACTGGACAATGCCGCGGTAGCTCGGCGAGTCCGAGCTATCACCAAGTCCAAGATCTCTGATGCTTGGACATGGGGAAGGGAGCCCCACTACAGGACCAAGCCAGCGAAACAGGTACGCTATTCCGACGTTTTCTTCGATACTCCTTTACCACCGAGGTCTTGCTACCGACGTTCATCTTGACAATTTTCTTCCTAACTCCTTTTCATATATCTGCCATACAGCTGTTCGCCCGCCAGACCGCCGAGGATGGAGTCCATCCTGCGGACCACTTCGGCGAGGATCTCCCTGTCGAGGACCCACCATCCAACGTGGACCCTGACGACGAGGATTTTATGCCCATTGCCTCGGCCCGCATCACCACCGCGGGTAAGCCTCAAGCACAAGCTTCAGTTCAAGAGATTTCGGATGACGAGGAGGGGTTCCTTGTCTGGAACCAATAAACGCGGTACCTCTCTCCTGCCTTCCTCACCTTCCGAACTTTACTCCAGCAACCAGCCGGAAACGCGCTGGTGCCGCAACTCCGGCCGCCGAACCATCCGCCACTGGAGCCTCCGGACCCACTGAGGCTCCGGTCAAGAGACGCCGGCTGAAGAAGTCCGGACATCCTCCTCATGCCCGGGGGGCAGGAGGCTTCCTACCTCGGATGGGTAATGCTTTGCTTCTATAGCCAACAATGTTTGTTGCTTAAACATATTATCTCGGTATTAACACTTGACCATCTTCTTTTCGTTGCAGTGCCCCCATAGACGTGGATCAGGAGGTATCCTCCATGACTGCACCCGTTGGTGCCTCTGAAGCCACGACCTCCCCGACGAACTCTCGCCCCGGATCTCCTCCACCGAGGTCTGGCCCGGCTTTGGGGAAATCTGCCCCCACCCGAGGTCAGACTTCTCCGCGTCCTCAAACGGATGCGGAGACCAATCGCGCCAGGACTTCGGCTACCACCTTGCCGGAGCCTCGACTCTCCCCCCGAAGCCAGACTGCCCGCAACCAACAGCAGCAAGCATCAGCAGAAGCAACAGCCCCAAAAACCACTCCGCCAAACCACCTTGCCGTTGGAGAAGGGCAAGGAGAAAGAGAAAGAGACGGTGAAGTCCAAGGTCACCCCCAAACCAACATCTGGGTCTGGCACCCTGACTATCTCTTCTCCTTCAAGGATCCAACCGAGGTCTCCTCCCCCGGTGACACGCCGAATTCCTCCATTCGCCGCACCCATTGATGAGACTGCCCCTCCGGCCGAAGAATATGCTCGGAGGGCATCTCTCATATTGGATAATCGGCCTGCTTCAAGTTCCGAGGCTGCTTTGGCCGTGGAGGCCTCGATTAGGGGCATCGAGCAGGGCGGACCGTGGGGATTTCCTCCTCTGCGCACTGATAGTGGCCAGAGCCTCGGCTCCTTGGAACATTACAATGCAGACTGGAATTCTGCAGACGAGGTCTCCTCGGCCTCCTTAGCTGCTCCGGTGGCTGAGCATCCCGCGGGAAACAGCGCCTGCGGCCGAAGCGTATATGATCTACAAACTGCTGCCCTTCGTGCTGGTCAAACCATCGACGTAAGTCCTATTCTCTTTACTTTCATGCAGTATCTCATCTAATATCCACCATCCCCAGTCCCCGAGATTCGAGGTAAACTATTGACGCTCCGTCGGAGTTAAAATTGTTTGGCTTGAATCTCAACTTTCCATTTTCATCCGACGTATCCAATCCATTTTATCTCACTTTAGCATGCACCTCGGGTACGAGTCCCCGAGACTCATGTCGAGGCATACCCCGACAACATTTTCCCAATGATTTGACTCCGAGTCCCCGAGACTCTTGTCGAGGTATAACCTTTCTAACCGAGCTATATGTTTCTTCCTTGCAGAATACTATGAACATCCGTACGGACGTCTTCCACTCTCTCTTGTTCGCACACAAGAACCTCCATGATGCGCACAAGGCCGCACTTGCAGCGAAGAAAACGTCGGATGACCAGCTAGCGCAAGAGAAAGCCGAGGTATCTCGGCTGGTAAAGGAACTGAAGCGCATTGATGGGCTCCGGAAATCAGAAACGGAGAAGCTGAAGGATGAGAAGGATAAGGCCGTCGAGGCAGAGAAGAAACTTCGGGAGGACTCTGCCAAGGACCACCAAGAAGCTCTCCAAGTAGCCGAGGTCCGCGCCAACTCGGCCACAGAAGCTTTGGAAGCTCTGCAGGCGCAGGTCAACCAGTTTCTCCCGACGCTGCAAACTATCAACGCGAGATGGACAGTGAGTTTCTTGCCTCCCTTAGCTTTTCTTTGTCCTCCACACCATTGGTTTTCTGCCGAACCATTTCTCACACTGATAACAGGCTACCCTACTATAGAGCATTTTACCTACACCCAAGTTGCGGCCCGCAGCATCACTGGTCGGCACAGGGAGAGGCGGAACGAACAGAACCCCGATTGGACCGTTGAGGACCATATCGTGGCCATCAAGTCTAGGATCAATCCCTTGAAGACCATTGGGTCAGAACTCCTCGACGCAGGTCTGTGTGCTTTCAAAGCCTTATGGCCTCTTGCTGATGCTCCGAAATCTACCGAGGATCTTGCCTCCAAGCTTCGTGAAGCCGAACAAAGACTCCGAGAGTGGCGTTCATCTTCAGCTCGCGCTGGAGCTGATGCCGCTCTCAAATTCATCATGACTTGGTGCGAGAAGATCGACCTCGAAAAGATGGACACTCTTCGCCGAGGCTCGCCCTGGTCCTCGGACCCAATTCTCATCAAGCGCCGCGAAAAGATGGCTGCCTTCTTCGCTGGATATGCCAACACGAAGAACTTGAGCGAAGGAGACACCTACTCCGACGCCGAGGATTACGCGCCAGAAGACGAGGAATACGAAACAGACTCCGACGTCGAGGCCGAGCAAGGTGACGACGGTGAAACCCGCGAAGCAGAAACCGAGGCTCCTCCCCAACCTGATGCCGAGGTTACTGCCGACGTTGCCAGCACTTCCCAGGCTACCTCGGCTCCGGACGAAATCCCTGCTGCATCGGCTGCTGCCGACGTAATTCCTGACGCCTCGACCTGAACTTATGCTTGGCCAGAAAACTTCATTAAATCCCCGGTATGCCGGGACGCAGATGTAATCAAACTTAAGTAGTTCCTTTGCTACCTCTATTACTATTATGCTCATCCGAACCATGCTTTTCTAGGCTTTATATCGAATCCTTTTGAACAAGTGCCCGAGTTCACTTTCGTGTTTACTATAGTTGGCAGTCTCTGCTCTTGTCTGCCATTCTGGCGTTCGACAGTCGAGTCACAAGATTGTTGTTCATAGCATACAGTACTTAGTAAATTCCGAGGTATAGTTCAAAGTCATCCGACATAAAGAAGAAGTAAAAAACAGGGGTTAGTAAACGACATATGCCGGACTGTCTTTTTGGACCGAGTCCCCGAGTTCATTTTCATGTTTCCCATGTTCTTTCGTCTTTGCTCTTGACTGCCATGCTGGCGTTCGTCAGTCGAGTCACAAGATTAGTTACACAGCATACAGTACTTGAAGTTTGAGACGAGGTTCAAAATAGTCCGGCATACGAACGAAAAAGAAGTACAAACATAAAACAAGCATGCATAAAGCGAGGCAGTCCCCGAGCTCATTTTTAAGGTGCCGAGGTTTTTATTAAAGATCAGCCGAGGTACATACATTACTTCCTTCAACAGTAGAAGGGTCGGAGTAGAGCTACATTCCATGGACGCTGAAGCTCCGCATCGGGTCTATCCAGCCCATCTCCCCTTGGCTCCTGTGCATCTATAAGATAGTACGAATCATTGTGCAAAGCTCGGCTCACAATGTATGGTCCCTCCCATGGAGGTGACAACTTGTGCCGACCTTTGCTGCGCTGAACAAGCCTCAGCACTAGGTCTCCTTCATTAAACTTTCGGGGTTTTACATGCCGGCTTTGATAGCGTCGGAGACCCTGCTGATATATTGCTGACCGAGATAAGGCCAATTCTCTTGCTTCCTCAAGCAGATCTACAGCATCTTCCCGAGCTTCTTTAGCCTCGGCTTCTGTGTACATTGCCACTCTGGGCGCATCATATTCAATGTCGGTTGGCAGCATTGCCTCGGCCCCATAGACCATGAAGAATGGCGTATAGCCTGTTGATCTGTTCGGTGTGGTCCTTAAACCCCACAGAACTGCTGGTATCTCATCGATCCAACACCCCGGTGTTTTCAACAGTGGTTCTACTAGCCGAGCTTTGATTCCGGCCAATACCAATGCATTTGACCTTTCTACTTGCCCATTAGCCTGTGGGTGAGCCACCGAGGCTACATCAAGTCGAATTCCCTTACTCATGCAGAACCGAGCAAACTCTCCGACAGCAAAGTTCGTGCCGTTGTCTGTAATGATACTATGAGGATATCCATATCTCAGGATTATTTCCTTCAAAAAGGTCACTGCCGTATGACCATCCACTTTTCGGATTGGCTTCACCTCGATCCACTTAGTGAATTTGTCCACCATCACCAGTATGTGAGTCATATTGCCTCGGGCTGGCTTGAATTCTCCCACCATGTCCAGACACCAAACTGCAAAGGGCCACGTGATAGGAATGGTCTTGAGCGCCGAAGCTGGCATGTGCTGCTGCTTGGCGAACCTTTGGCACCCTTCACATTTCCGAACTATATCTTCTGCATCGGCATTGGCTGTGGGCCAATAGAACCCGTGCCGGAACACCTTGGCCACCAGAGCTCTTGTGCTGCAATGATGTCCACATTCTCCTTGGTGGATTTCTAAAAGCATCTCCTTGCCTTCAGCTGGTTCGACACACCTCTGCAACACCTCGGTCACACTTCTCTTGTATAGCTCCTTGTTGATGATGGTGTATCCCTTAGCTCTCCTCTGGATTCTCCTTGCCTCGGTTGTATCACTTGGCAAACTTCCGTCAGTTATGAAGTTCATTATCTGCTCCGCCCATTCCGGCACTGGATGTAGAGGAAAAAGGCTCTCATCTATCTCCATTGGTTCGGCCGCCATGATCTCCGCCATGATTGCCTTTACCATTGCTCGGCCAGTCCCCGAGTGTTGGTGCGAAGTCCCCGGGCCAGATCCGAAGCTCCCACCATCCACGTCCATGGGAAAAGCTCCATCAGTCCCCGGGTACTGCGAAGCAGTCCCCGATTTCGGCCAAACGCATCCGACGTCTACCTCCATAGGCTCAGGCTCCGGATTTGGTGGTAAGAAAATTGATTCGGAATCAGGAGAAGGCTTGATTGAAGGAGTCTCAAATGATTCAGTGCTATCCCCGGTGGCACCGGTTCTTTGGATGAACCGAGCTTGGACAATACGTCGGCGGCTTCATTCTCCCCCCGAGGTATGTGCTTGTACTCACATCCTTCGAAAAACCCAGACACCTTTTGCACATGAAACCGATACAACTCCATGTTCGCATCCAATGCATCCCAAGTGCCGGTGGATTGATGCACCACCAAAGCTGAATCGCCGAAGCATTCTATACGCCGGACGCCTATCTCCTTTGCCACCTTGAGCCCATGGATCAGGGCCTCATACTCCGCCACGTTGTTCGACGCCGAGAAATGGATTTGCAGCACATACTTCAACTGGTCTTGCTTCGGCGAGGTTAGGACTATGCCGGCACCTAATCCGACCTTGGTCTTGGACCCATCAAAGTGCATCTTCCAATAATTATAGTCCGGCAAGGGCGGCTCATATTGCATCTCGGCCCAATCGCATAAAAAGTCCGGCAGCGCCTGCGACTTGATTGCATCTCGCCTTTCATAATGCGGAGTGTATGGAGATACCTCGATCGCCCATTTGGCAACTCGCCCAGTTGCGTCCTTGCATCCGATGATCTCCGAGATTGGAGCATCACATACCACCGTCATGGGATGCTCTTGGAAGTAATGCTTCAGTTTCTTAACCGCCAGGTATACTCCGTACGTCATCTTCTGGTAGTGGGGGTAGTTTTGCTTCGACGTGGATATCACCTCGCTCAGGTAGTAGATTGGTCTCTGCACCGATTTGCCTCCTTCGTCTCGCTCCACCACCACTGCAACACTTACGACCCGGTTTGTAGCCGCAATGTATATCAACATCGGTTCATTCTGCAAAGGGGATGCCAACACCGGAGCAGTGGATAACATCTTCTTCAGCTCATTGAACGCCGCGTCCGCCTGCGGGGTCCAAGTGAAACTGGTACTTTTCTTCATAAGTTGATACAATGGTAAGGCTTTTTCTCCTAGCCGACTTACAAACCGACTTAAAGATGCAAGGCATCCCGTGAACTTCTGCACATCTTTTAAACAGTTCGGCAACTTCATTCTTTCGATAGCTCGGATCTTAGCCGGGTTAACTTCTATACCTCGGCTCGATACGAGGAAACCGAGCAATTTTCCAGCCGGGACACCAAAGGTGCACTTGTCCGGGTTAAGTTTCAACCGATACTTTCTTAAATTTGCAAATGTCTCTTCGAGGTCTTCGATGAGAGTATGCTTCTTTTTAGTTTTGATAACAATATCATCGACATACACTTGCACATTCTTGCCCATTTGAGAATGTAAGCACTTCTGCATACACCTTTGATAAGTTGCCCCGGCATTTCTCAAACCGAAACACATGACACGATAGCAATACGCCCCGTACGGGGTAATAAAGGCAGTCTTTATTTGATCATCAGTGTTCAGTGGGATCTGGTGAAAACCAGAATATGCATCAATAAAAGACAACAGCTCACATCCAGCCGTAGAATCGATCACTTGATCAATCCGAGGTAAAGGAAAGGGATCCTTCGGGCACGCCTTGTTCAGGTTGGTGAAGTCAATGCACATGCGCCACACCTTGACTACCGCCGGTTCGTCCTTCTTTTTCTCCACGAGGACTGGATTAGATATCCAGTCCGGATGCAGCACTTCCATGATGAAGCCTGCAGCCAGTAACTTCGCCAGTTCTTCGAGTACCACCTTTCTTCGGTCATCTGAGAGCCGCCGCGTCGGTTGACGCACTGGTTTCACCTCTGGCCGAACAAACAAAGAGTGCTCTGCCAACTCCCTCGGAACACCTGGCAGGTCTTTAGCCGACCATGCAAAAATGTCCCGATTCTCACGGAGGAAGTGACAGAGCGCGCTTTCCTATTTCTCGTCCATGCCAGTACCAATGATGGCGAAACGCTCCGGGTTCTCCGAGTCCAGCGGGATTTTCTTGGTCTCCTTGGGCACCTCGAATGAAGCGCTCATGTCCGGAGTAATTAGTCCGGACATGCCGAGCTGAGTAGACTGCGCCATTGCCACCACCTTCTGAAGTTGCTTCTTCTCCGCCGCGATCACCAAGGACTCGGCTAAACTAGATCCCGCCGAGGCACATTGCATAGCCTTCTTGTAGTCACCAGAAATGGTTATTATTCCCTTGGGCCCCGGCATTTTCATCTTTAGGTAGGCCACATGAGTGGAGATCATGAACTTGGCCAAGGCTGGCCTTCCCAGCAAGGCATGGTAAGGGCTCTGCAAGTCCACAACCTCGAACTCAAGACTTTCAACTCGGCTGTTATCTCGGGTACCAAAACCCACGTCGACCCAAATCTTTCCCATAGGTGCACAAGAGACCCCGGGCACAATACCGTGAAATGTACAGCTGCTAGGCTGCAACTGGTTCGGTGAGTATCCCAGCTTGACCATTGTGTCTCGGTACATGATATTTATGGCACTCCCATTGTCCACCAAGACTCGGGTGAATCTCACATTGTTGGTCGGCCCACAAAACGTCGGATCCACCACCAGTGCATAGTTTCCAGGGCTCGGCATGATCCGAGGTGTATCTTGCCTGCTCCAAGTGATCTCTTGCTCGGACCAGTTCATGTATTTCACCACCGCCGGAGTTACTGCATTCACCTCCTTGGCACGCCTCAGCATACTCTTCTTATCAGTTGACTCAGTCACAAACACCACGTAGCTCTGATGTACTTCCCTATAATCATTACCGGGGTTCTCATACCTCTGATTCTCAAAGGACCACGTTTGGCTTTGGCCGGCACCACCGTTGTTGTTGTTGCCCTGGGCACTCACTGCATTCACCGGTTTCGCCTGCACCGTCTTCTGGTTTTGGGCCGCATGCACCGGGGTTGAATTTGCTCCGGTTAAGCTCTGATTCTGCGCCGCTATGGTCGGCTTATGCTGCTGCTGCGCGTTCGGATATTGAGGTCTACGCCATTGGTTCGGTGGCCCACTCCGGTTTGCCCCAGCTTTCGCCCCTTCTGCAGCGGTTCGGTGATGAAAACTACACTGCAGAGTGGTATGGTTGGGTGTTCTGCCATTCCTGCCATGATAGATACATGGTCCATTCACCAATGACTCGTAAGTCACAGGTGGTCCGGCCTCCTGCCACTGCTTCGCACCACCTCCCTGATTCTGGTTCTGGTTCGGAGTCCACGCCTGACCCTCAGTCTTCGGTTTCTGGGCGCCTCCAGGTCCGGACTGACTTGGGTTTACAGCATTGACTTGGAAATCTGGTTCTCTCCTCTTCTGCCCGAACTCTTGACGGTTATCAAACCTCGGTCCGTTGTTGCGATTGTTCATCGGATTCCTCCTGTTCCGGGCATTCCCATCCAGCAGAGGCTGCATCGGATCGCCAAGGGCATAGGAATCAGCTATCCGAATCGTCTCGGCCAGAGTCTTTGGCATATCTCTCTGGAGCCTCTGCCACAACATGCTACCATACCGACATCCATCAGCAAACCACGCTATAGCCTGTGCTTCGATAACTCCCTCACAGGAGTTCCGAACATTGCTCCACCGAGTCAAGAATTCTCGGTCAGTCTCATTGTCCTCCTGCTTGCACGCCTGCAAAAGCTGAGGTCGGTTTGGCCTCTGTAAGTGCTGGCGAAGTTGCTATTGAATGCCTCCTCTAAATCCAGCCAGCAATCGATGCTATTCTCCGGCAATTGTTCAGCCAGATCCGAGCAGGACCTTCCAACATGTGCGGGAGATACCGGACCGCCCATCGGCGATTGCCCCCCGCAATGTATACTGCTGAAACATAATCAGCTAGCCAATCTTGCGGCTTGGTGCTCCCATTGTACGGCCTGGTACTCCGACCCAACTGAAACTGAGACACTGGTGGAGGTGGTTCCTTCATGATCCGAGGTCCAAAACACGCCGGACCAGGAGGGCCTTCCTCCTCCAACTTCTCGGACATGTAAATCCGATCTAGCTTGTAGCGCGCATCACCTGTAGGCAACGTCCGAGCTCCGATACGCTCTCCCAATGCACCATCCACTCTATAGAATCCAGCCCGCTCCATGGCTGAATTTCCATCATCATATCGGTCGCCACCTCGACCGACGTTCTTCGGCTGCGGAACATACTCCGGCTCTTGCTGATACTGCTCCTGCGGCCGGGGTTGCTGCTGATGCCTCGGGGGCTGAGGTGGTTTACCTCGGCCAGCCGACGCTGCTTGCCCACCGTTCTGATTTCCCTGAGCTGAACGGCCTTTAGCTCGGCTTGCATCACCTGGGCCGGGGTCTCCATTGGCTCGGCTAGCGTCGCCGACCTTTTGCTTCCCAGCTAACACCGGATCGTACACTTGCAGCTGCATCTCCTTGTTCCGACCTGAAGTGACACTCCGGGCACGATCGGCTCCTCCGACGTGTGGAGACGAGGCTTGCCCCTTGGACCCTGGCTAACTGGCCTAATCGAATGGACCGCCTGCGAACCGCCAAGCCCGGCCTTGCGGAGGGCTTCATTTTGCTTGCTGGCCACATGCACTAACTCATTGAGCCGCTTCTGCTGCTCACGCCATGCATCTCCGGTCAACTCCGATAGCCCGGCCCTTACTGCTTCGGCTGCTCTAAGGTTCTTAGCTGGTGAACTATACACCGGCCTACCAGTAGCCGACCTGCTACTTGTTGCCTTACTCGAGCCCGAGACTGCAGCCCTAACCATCTCCTCATAGAGGTCCTTGCCTCGGTTGAACAGAGCAGCTTTCTTACGCCGCACAACCGGAGTAAAACCATCCTCTATACCATGTGCAGCATTGTACTCCTTCTGCTCCATATCGAACTGCTGCTTAGCCTCGGCCAGCAACCGAGCTTCTCTCAGCACTCTGGCGCTCTGCCTCTAACCCGGCCACCGTATGCTCCACACTTGCCTCTACTGCGAGTGGCCGAGCTAACCTATCAACGATAGCTTCTAAGGGAACTTCTTCCCTTGGCATGCCCAACTGCTCATTCTGACTAGGTTTCTCGTACGGAAACTTCGCCGCCCGACCTGATTTCTCAGGCAGCGCGGTTGGCGTCGCCTCCACCTCGGCTAGCGCGACCTTGCCAGCATCTGCCTTGCTAGCTGCAGGCTTGGTACCAGCCACCATCACCTCCACACACCTCGGAGGGCGAGTGACACGCGGCCCAAAGCCGCCAGGAGAGGAGTTTCGTCGTCCACGAGCACCTGCTCCGGGTACTCGCGAGCCACCTCGACAGCAACGTATGTGGGGAAGCTGCCGAGCATCATGAGGAAACCATCGGTGGGGAAAGGCTTGCCGGCGAAGCACCCCGCATTGTCGCTCACAAAGGCGAACTCGCCGATCTTGGTAACAAGGCCAGAAAGAACACACTCAGAGGAGCCCGTCCGGATGGAAACTCCACCCAACGCCTCAATCTGCCCCACGGTGGGCGCCAACTGTCGTGGTGGGATCACGGCAGATGCCATGGGTATGGCTTAGTTGGGGCCGAATGGTCGTTGGGGGAATCCGGGGAGGGTTTATGCACTCAAGATGTGCACAAGCAAGAACATGCAAGAAACCACAAGAACATGAACAAGAAACCAAGAAATCCAAGAACACAAAAGACACCACGATGTACCCAGGTTCGGGGCCTTCGTGAGGAAGTAAAACCCCTACTCCTGCCTTTCCTCTCTCAATATATCAGTGTCGTTCTCAGGTACAAGGTGCTCCTCGAGCTGTATGATGCTGCTCAAGTGAGAGCTCTAGATAGAAGATGAAACTATGAAGGGGGAAATGAGCTAGGGTTTTTGCCGTCCTCCTCCCTGGAGGTAGAGATGCCGCATATATACATAGGCCGAAGTACTTTTTACCCCTGCCCAACTAACAATGGCATGGCCAAAAGGTAGAAGACAAGCCTCTGCCTCCTGCCAGCTCAACGGCCGGACTGTCAGGCCGGACAGGCCTAGCTTTCCTCTTCCGGTCATACTTCAGTAGCCTGCCGAGGTCTAGCCTGTAGACCTTTCCCGAAATAGCCAAGTCAGCTCCTAGGCCCCCGAGCTTCCGGGAAACCCGTGGACGGACCTCGCCGTCCTCTGAAGCCTCGGGCTACGAGCTCTGCGGCACCCGTGACCTCTCTGACATGCCTCGATCCTTGCTGCCAACCTCGGATAACACTCCTGATCCTATACCTCGGTAGAGAATACCTTATTCCTGTGGTAGCTAGCTGACTGCCCCGAGGTTGATATCTCGGAGGATATACCTCGGAGAATATACCTCAGACGTACGCCTTACGTCGGATGACGCCTCCTGCGTCCTTGCTCAATCGTTACCTCGGACAGCTTACTGCCTTAACCTTACATGTCTTTACCTCATCTTTACCCTACCGGGGGTAACCACCCAACAATAACAGCAGGCATGTTACATAAAAAAAAACCCAGGTTCAAACTACAATGTAAAACACACGTGATGCTGTCTTGCTTAATTACAACAATAATAACAAAATGGGAACAGAACCATCCAGTCATATGTCGGTTACTGGGGCTAGAAGGATCTCTCCCCTCTAGAGGGTAAAACACATGTACTCCAAAGCTGGACTAAGAAGAATATCTTCTAAACACTCGACAGTAGCTAGTTAGCTTGACATCATGATTTGATCGCATGCCTGAAGGGCCTGGTTCGCAAAGTATCTTACGTCCACATCAGGGTCCTCGCTGAGCTCGACAAGGCATGGTTTCACGGTCTTCTCAACGACCTGCAAAGTTAGTATTCATGATATTCCCCAATAACCCATAACTGGACTGAACTATACTAACAAGGGAGACTATGCGAAGAAACTCAGGAACTCACGGATTGATCAAGGATCGGTACAAGCGACTGCAGAACTTTTGCAACATTGAACTTGATGTTCGGCACTCTGAAAATTCAGAAATGTGTCAGTGAAAAAGCCTTAAAAGAGGAGTTCTGTCGATATGTTATTTTTCACTCACCTGTCCTTCGACGAATTAATTACGACAGGGAGCAGCTTTTGACATGTTATTTCTGCACCCATGACAGGCGCCAGCAATGAGATAGCTAGCAGGATGGTCATGCGGTACAAATAATGTGGGTTGTTTATCTTCTCCAATACCTACAAAATGGAACATGTAAGCATTCAGGGCTAGCAGAAATTACATGCCATTACAGGGAGGAGAATTTGTGCATACTGACTAAATTCTAGTTAGGCACAAATGGGTTCAAGAGTTCCAAGCAATGTAGAATTTGTACGAACAGAGAGCTCTCTCTTGCTACAATAACTGTTTCATTATGTACCTTCCACCACTATGTGAGCATGTTGAACCACGGTGGAGCGTTTTGGACTTATATTAAGCTATGTTGCTTGCTGCAACCAACTGTGGATGTGCAACTCCTAAAGCTATGTTGGTTGATAGCTGGAAGAAATTCACACATGATATGACCTGCTAAATGTTAATTAAGTTCGATAGCATTGGAAGCTACACACGTAACATGTTGACATGGTTAGAGGACACAACTTTAGTAAATTATATTTCTCTTTAGCTGACTGAGCTCACGGACCAGTTTACTATATCACCTAGTATTACACCTATTGCTACACAGCCAACGGTGGAATCTCATTAGTGCATCACATAAGTGTTGCATCAACCCCGTCTCCTACATCCCCAATGTTGAGACCAGGGTCATGCGCACCCTACCGGTGCTGCTACGCAGCATCTAAAGGCCACCCAGTACAGCATCTCCAATGCACACACGCAATCTCCATTGTAGGGTTCTTTATGACATGTCGACCTCTTGTCAGATCAACATGCCAAGTCCCCAGGTTACACCATGCTTGGGAGTTTTGGACTAAAATGAAGTAGTTATACAAGTTCTCACTTATGGATGTACAATTTACGAGTTGTTGTACCTAGTTGACCAAAGTGTGCACGTTTAAAGACTGGGTGCAATTTACTCAAGAGTACAGATTTCCCAGCCTGATCGAACTGTTCAGACTTAAATTGAAACCCCACAACCAGAAACCTGCTTGCAGTGCACTGGCTTTACTACATGCAAGAAAAATAATGCCTAGTGATTATACAATACATAACGAACCTGAGGAATTATATGTTGCATGGTCCACTCTGGACCAAACTCCTCTGCCAAGCGTTTCAAGTTGTTCGCGGCAGCTCTCTGATGGAGAAAACCTGAAATTCAAACTCTGGTTAACCATTGACATTTAAGGTCAGTAGCAGCCTTTTGTCTATTATGTACTCCCTCCATTTCTAAATATAAGATGTTTTAGCCTTTGTCAACATTCACATGTAAGAAATGTATCTAGACACGTTTTAGTGTGTATGTTCACCCATTTTAGTCCGCATCTAGACAACATGTGAAACATCTAAACACCTTATATTTAGAAACGGAGGGAGTATCATCCTTAACCATAGAAACATGGCCAACTAAACATGAGGGAAAATGTCACGCAAGGAAAGAAGCACATCAGGTTTCTTCACTAAAGCTTAACATGGAGTTTATTCAAGTCCTGGTAAATAAGAGGGAAAACATGTTACTTGAAAGTTGCCAATTTTTGCGTTCCTATCTGCTGGAAGAAAAATATTTGAGGTGATGCCAAAATCGCATCAGCCCACTTCTTTGGTTTTCCAGAGAAACCAAGGGTCTGTTGCCAAAACTATCCTTACGAGGCCACAGTTTCTTCGGTGTGTATTTAGTTTTTGCCATAGTTTTCACACTTCATTAGCCATATGACTCGTGTCATAGACTCGTCATACAATCTTTTGCCAACTTGGCTTCAATTTTGCTCGCAACACTTATATTGGAATCCATACATAGGCTAATCTTAATAGGGGCAAAATTAACCTCGAACCAAACATGCCACTTAGTAAACAGAACAGCATATACCTTATCCTCCAACCACTGCATGCAAAGTGCCCCCAGCTTGTCATCAAAAAACCCAACACCTAGTTGACTGGCCAACAGAGGGATGTACTCAATTATTGCAAGCCGAACCCTCCAGTGCCTATCCTCCGCAAGTTCTACAATGGCCGGCAATAGAGATTGTGACAGCAAGTCAATTCCAATGACCTGAAAGATCACAACAGTAACAGGGAATGTTAAATGGGCAACAAAAAAACATGTCATACATCAGTCGGTAGGGGAAACAAATAATGAGGGGAATAGCTGCTACACCCTCCGTTTCTGAATGCATGATGTTTGATAACATTAAACTTGCAAGATGCAGGTAAAACGACTCCATTACTCATATTTATTATGCCACTTATAACCGTTTTATGTTGTGTGTTACTTTATCGCATACTGATAAATGGCATCGGAATAGCCAAAGCCAGGGGTTCGTGAGCGGCAAATTAGCTTAAAGGCAACTTAAAATGGTATAATAGCCTGTATTTAGAAGAGAACAAATCTGACGCCAGAATAACTTGTACCAAGGGAATTCATTATATTCAGTTAAGTGATTTGAACAGTAGTGTTGAATGTTATGGCCTAGGGCAAGTGGCCAACACCATTCTCATCCCACTTCTAAAGTAGTCAACCTTTTGCATATGGCCCTCATATTTGCGGTAAGAAAAATGGTTAGATCCATCGGACTTTTACACTGGTTGTAAAGCAAAGAAAAAGATCATGCTGGAAGCCTAATAAAAAAGTTCACAAAGAACGTGCTACGAATTGTAAGAAAACGCAAACCAACTCCAACAACGGCACTGACCTGATTAACTTGATCAAGCTTGCTGATTATGTTGAGCCGCACATCAGGAAATTCGTCCTTCAGCAGAGAAAGAAAAATAGGAAGAAGTTGTTCGATGGTAGCATCCTGCAGAAAGCCACATATGAAGCTCTTCAGATTTCCAAGGGTGATGAATAGCATAGCGGTTGAATGAGAATAAGCTATTGGTGACAAATAATTACGTTATCACATAGAACTAAAAAAAACATTGTATTTGTAGCGACTAGGGATAAAAGAGTAAAGCGAAGGAAATTCAGTTGCATGCTGGGTCCAACATATCGTCAAAACAAATGTAAACTGGCAAATGGATATGGAACGCAAACAGAATCACTCAGAAACCTTCAAATTTCTCAAGAAAGCTCCCTCACATTTGTTCAAGCTGACATGCCGAGAAGTCCAAGAGAATAATTCAAATAGGAAAGTAGTTATACGCTATTTCTCATTACAGTGTCAACATAAATTATGAATACCAACTATTCTATGGACATAATAATGGTGGATCAATTATATTAAATATTCAAAGGGCTAAAGCCACGACATGGATATTCATTCAAATGTAATGCGTGTTAGTTTGTCCGTGAACATGTTTGAACACTGAAAGGCAATTCAAAAATATATTGTTGCCTCATTGCTCGCACCTTCCCCAGAACAGGGGCCATTCCCATAATGACTGAAGCCAAAGCTGACCGAACATGCTGAGACGAATCCGATGATAATTCCTGCAGATGCAATTGGCACGAGTTAATCTGCAAACAATAACAGCCGCATAATACAAATGATTTTCAGTAACTGCCCTGTCCTCCCACCTTAACACACGGCAGAATGTGCTGAATTGCAAGCTGTGGACTTAATATCCTACAGAACTTCGTAACTTTCCCAGCAGCTGCTATCCGCACTTCAGCCTCATTATCACGAAGGAGGCGAACATATGCAGGCACCAGGTCCGCTCTATTACCAAACATATGAACACATCAATCGATCAGGTAAAAATTTATGTAATTACATATACATAACAGCCCCCTGGTATATCGAAGTATGCTTTACAATGGAAAATTCAAGTATGTTAAAATAGATGAAAAATAGCACTAACCTCGTAGGCTCAGGGCCAACAGCCTCGCAGAGCTCATACAATTGATTGGCAACCATATAACGGACACGCCAAGATTTATCCTATCAAAGAAGATGAATATTAGTAGTAGCACAACGTTATAATGCACTTGACAACAAACCGTACAAAAATTAAAGAAGCAACCCTGAGTAACCATAAACCTACAGCAGTCAGGGATTTAACACTCCAATACCCTATAAAGACTAAATAAAAATGTCAGATATGTACCTGGGAGAAATTGACAATGACTGGAAGGATATGTGCTACACAATCTTGCGGTTCCAACAATTTTCCAAGAGCGGCACAGCCTTCAACTGCCAATAAACGTACTGAATCTTGATCTGTAAATGAAGGCAATAACAGTATGTAATTAAGGCTCAATAGGTTCAGCGAAGGTAAAATAAAGCGGTAGCATTTTCTTTTCAGTCCTCAAGGATTCTCACCATGGTTTTTGAGTCGAGCGACTAGTCACGACTAGTCGACTAGTCGATGAGTCGCAAAATAAAGTCGACTCATCATCTCGACTCGACTAATTGGTTGAGTCGAACGACTCAATCGACTAGTCTTGACTAGTCTCGACTAGTCTAGGTTTTTTAGTCGAAAAACGACTTAAAGTTGGCCCGCCCGTCATATTTTTTCCAATATTGCTTTCCCAACCCCCAT
Source organism: Poa pratensis (assembly GCA_947311845.1). Classification (NCBI taxonomy): domain Eukaryota; kingdom Viridiplantae; phylum Streptophyta; class Magnoliopsida; order Poales; family Poaceae; genus Poa; species Poa pratensis. Next base: position 31,896,672 of record CAMZMU010000079.1, on the reverse strand, counting down.
GAAACCTAAATCGCCCCAATTTTTTTCAATGTTGAACTTATTTACTTGCATTTGGATATGGTTGCATGTAACTTAACGTTGGAACTGACCTGTTGTGTCTTAATTTCATTGTTGAACTTCTTTACTTGCTACCATATAATATGGAGATGCCCAGGTTTGTATTACAGACTATTAATAAGTATATAGTTATATACAATTATACATATAATATGGTAATTTTATAGTACCTATTGCTAAACTACTCATGTCGACTAGTCGACCATGAGTCTTGACTAGTCACGACTAGTCAAGAGTCGCTACCCTTAAACGACTCGTCGACTCAAAAACCTTGATTCTCATCACAAAAAGTTATTTCATGAAAAGAAACACGAGAACACAGTTATCAGTAGCACACAAATATGCAAACTACTACATGGTACTACAAAAATTATGTCAAGCTTACAACAGATAGACCACATGAACACACAGAACTACACAAGTGAGCACTAAGGAGTACGAACATTGCTTATCTGATATTAGATCTAAGACCGACTCTCACATAAGCTCTGAGCCGACATGTAAAGTGGCATAAAATTCATATGTTTATAACCATTATGCTTAGAAAAAGGATTTTCTCAACATTAACGATAGTATCTCAAATGATAACATTCTAAAGTTCACTTAAGTGACTGATTAATTTGATCGGTCTGTAAAACTGAACCACATGAAAATCCCAAAAGAACAACTCGAAAATCATCTCTGCCGCAGATTAAGGTAGAGACCACATGATTACACACACAATCATTCAGGCAACAAAATAACTGTTTTATGGCAAAATCAGGAATTACGTATGTTTATTCCGATTTTTTGAACAGATGCATAACTGTTTGCATGAATCAATAGACAAATATTTCATTAAATAGCTCATCAATGATGTATAAGTACCATCTTGGGTCAAATCATCAAAGATCGACATGATTTCTGTCTTCAAGTGGCTCTGTTCAATAGTGGCAGCAAACTTTCCAAGATTGATGCAGCCGCCCTTCTGACCATAGGCATATCATCTTGACATAACTGACCATAAATGGTCCTCAGTTCAGTTTTCAATGCATCGGTGGCACTTGGATAGGCTATATGGAAAAGACCACATGATGATACTCGAGCTGTAAACCACTCACCAGACGCTAGTCTCTGAAAAGAGTAAAGACTAGTTAAACATACATAAAGATAGCAGCAGCAAATAAACGTTTATTACTATATTCATCTGAGCACAGCAGTATTTCTAGGGAGCAATCGTATCGTACTGGAGCGCATCATACCAAAGATTATAATACAGATGCATTAGTCGAAAAAAAGGCAATAAGCAGAAATTATCATGCAACTATATCTCTTACAAAGAAAATGCTGAGACAGGGAGAGTGCACCCACAATAAACAAGATACATAATATAGGCAGCACACTTAATAACAAATAAAAAGGATATTTCACTATTTATGGATGCCTTACCTTCACTACTTGAATGAAGAAGTCAACGATGTCATTTTCTTCATCTGTGCACCAATACGACACAATGACTCGACTGCTTGTCTCGGACACAGGTCTCCTCCACCGTAGACAATGTCTCCAATGGTGGGAGCAAACATGAGCGTGTTCTACACCCCCGACATAAGGAATGAAAACACCCAATTCTTCAGCCATTGCAAGAAGCACCTCATCTTCATCATCATTGTTTTCGCTGAGAAAAGGTATCAGTTCCTTCCTGGTTCTTTTTCCCAAGTGCCCGTGCAATTGTGGAAAGTCTTCTGATAGAGTTCAGACGCAATTGAATATCTTCATTTTTAAGCTCATCTATCAGCACAGCAATTGGGTAAAGAAGCTCATCGACCATAGCCATCAGGCTAATCAATTACTTCTACAACTGTAAAACAAGACAGAACATTAGGACATGTGACCATTCAAACTGAACACAAACACACACATACATGTCTGTCTTAGATGTAAAATTGATCAAAGACAAGACCAAGTTAGAAAGGCTGAGTGATGTTTCAATGAGGTCAACTAGATCTCGCGTCAAGCGGTTAGCTATGTTAACCTGTTATTACGCTGGTTCCAGAATAGCATAACTAATTTAAGAGACGGACAAAACATTTGTTGCCTACCAGTTACTTGTTGATTTTCTCATAATGTCAAACAGAGATGTCATTTATTCTCTACGAATGGTGTCAGGGGCAAACAATCATAATCCCATCAACGCTCACGAGGCTGCAAAATATTTACTTATTTTCCAGTCAACATATCTACAACCCAAGCTGAAAACATTTTGCATTTTCCAATTACTCTTATTTCAGTTTTCCACCTTTCTATCAACATAAGATAGAGATGACAGGGAGGAAACTGTGCGCACTCTCTAACTTCCTGACGAAGTACAGGATCGTCAATCGTGTAATAGAGAAGAAGAAGAGAGCGAGTACATCTGCACATTCTAGGAAACCAATCGAACCGAAAGAGTGCATTACAGTCACGAACGTACTACAAACCCATCTGGGAGGCAATAGCTCTCCCAATCGTCCCAAAACCAGACTCCCCAAAGGGAACCCCAAATCCGTCCCCAATCGCGCCGAAACCGGCGCAGCAGCCCAACCCTTTCAGGGCAGTCGAAACCCTGATTTCGCGGCACCCGCGGCGGGATCATGGAGCGGGTGCGCCTGGCCGCGGCGACGGGAGCGGGCCGACCACGACTCGGACCACAGATCTAGTAACGGGGCGGGGAAGGAGCGTAGCAGACGGGAGCGAGGGATCTCACCTGAAGGGATCAGATCGGGGCTTCTGCGGGGACGCCGGTGCCGAATGGGGGCGATGAGCCGAGGAGGGAGGAGGTCGCGAGGCGTCGCCGGAAACTCGGCGGTGAGATTGTCTGGACGCTGCGGAATGTGACGTGAGAACGGGAGGATGAAGAGTGCTCCACTCTGGGCTGGGCTTGGGCCGGGCGGCGAAACCGACCTTTTCTGCGCTCACCTCGGTGAAATCGACATGGAAGTTAAGAAAATCCTTCCTCGAAAAGAAAAATACTCCCTCCGTACACTAAGATGTCTTAACCTAGACCAAATTTATATGTATGCTAGATTGAGACATCCTTTTTATGTACGGAGAGAGTATAAAATAAACACAAAGGGTACCAACATGCTCCCATTTAAAAAACAATTAAAAATGGTGGCCTTAAAACTAGATTATGAAAAAGTCTTTAATAAATTTGACCTAAAATTCTTGCTGGTATCCGCTAGCAAAAGGGGATTGGAAAAAGCTTGATCTTCTGGATAATAAACTTTTATTCTGGATGGATTTGTGGGAGTGAACTGTATAATACTCCTCTGTTTCTTAAAGTAAAGTAAGGTGTATAAATTTTTAAGGAAAAATCCAAAATGTAAGGTGTATTCCATTTGTTGTCAACTATACCCCTCCACCCATCTGATCCCACGCTTGAAGTATGGACTAAAATCCCTACAAAAAAGGAGACAATTAATTGGAAAAGGTCCAGCCGCATGCATGCCCCCACGATCCCTTAGATTTAGCAATCAATATTCTTTTCTTTCCTTAACGGTTCTTATAACCTGCACGCATGGTTCCTTGCAAATCTGGGGAGAATAAATACGAGAGAAAATCATGGGATTTGGTATGCTAGTTTAGGAAGTAGTCCGATCGGGAGAGAGAGGATCCCCGGTTTCCATATTCCACCAAGCCTCACATCGTTCTGCCAGGGGTATCCACGTCCAAAATCAACTTAATTTGCCCTCCCAGCCCTTGCGTTAATATTCGTGCAAAAAACTATACACCTTAGTTCAAGGAACGGATGTAGTGCGTGATTTTTCCAGAATGACAAAGATTTGAGACGGGGAGCTCTCTATGCCCATATTTTTTAACCAAGTGGTGGATGTCGTAACTAGGATGCTTGCAAAGGCTGCTCATGGCAACCTGATCAAAGGCCTAAGTTCTCACATTTATGTCATCTGTCTTCAATATGCATATGAGACCATACTCTTTGCTCACAGTGATTCAAAATTAGCTGCCAATTTTAAGTAGGTCTTGACATGTTTTGAACAAGTTTCTGGTGTGAGGATTAACTATAGCGAGAGTGAACTCATCCCTTTAGGTTTAGTGATGAAGAATTCAATATTTTTAAAGAGGTGTTTGGGTGCTCTATTGGAGATTTTCCCAATAAATGTCTAGATATCCCACTCCACCGTGAAAAAACTTAGAAGGGAAGACCTACAGCCTTCAATTGATAAGATTCTGAAGAGAATTGTTGGGTGGAGGGATAAGCTTCTGTCTTATGTACCAAGACTTACCCTCATCAAAAATGTTTGGCTAGTATTCCCATTTATCTTATCTCTTTCTTTAAGTTCTCAAATGGGCCTTGAGTTAATCAATCAACAAATGGCTAACTATCTTTGGAATTATTTGAGGGGTTTAGAATAGTGCATCTAGCCAGCTAGAAAGGTGGAATTAGAAATCCTGAACTGGCCAATGTAAAACATGCGCTGCTTAGTTCCCGGATCTAAGAAATATATTAGAGACGACAGAAAGTTGTGGAGAGCGTAAGGTGATCATAAATACAACACTCATGACCCACCATCTATAGCCAGTGTGTCCCAATTTTGGAAAGGTGTTGTGTAGGTTGTTCAGGATATAAAGTTTGGCTAAAGATGGAATATTAGGAATGGTGAGACCACTAGATTGTGAGTTGTATGTCTTGTGTGATGAACAAGGCAAAATGTTGCACAAATTTGGGATGGTTCCCAACTCAAAGTTTCATTTAGAAGAAAATTTAGTCCACATATGATGAATTGTTGGTATGAACTAGAATGGCTAGCCTCTGGCATTGTTTTCTCTGCTGAACGTGACTCCTCATTTGGGAGTACTAAATTTTCAGGGGTTTTGTGATACATCTACTTTGTACAATATCATTTGTCGTGTCACGGCGGACGGACACCGGGAGTAAAGGATACCCCTTTTTAGGTTCGGCACGGGGCGCGAAGGAGGCTGGAAGATGTCCCACCGGGTGAACCACGTCGAGCTCTCCGATCCGACGTTTAAGCAAACAACACAGAGACGCAGAGAGTTTACCCAGGTTCAGACCGCCTGGGAGGCTAAAAGTCCTACTCCTGCATGCCTGGATTGAGTGTTCATCATGGTTGTAGCTTACGAGGGTAGTCTCGGGTATGTACCCGGCAGGATGGCGGCTAGAGGTAGACGAGCATATCTTACCCGGAGGAGATCACCTCTCTCTCTCTCTACCTTCTCATCCCTAGCTAGTCTTGCTCGTGCTCTGTTCTTGCTCTGGTTTTTCTCCTCCCTTATCTCGGTGGCATGGTCCTCCTTTTATAGACTAAGGGGATACCACATGGGTCACGCGAGGAGCGTGGGGGGTTTGGCGGGAAAACCCCTGGTGGTCTTTGGAGGCGACGTGGCCTCTTCTCCTCCAAGTATTCTCCGCGGTTAGATGAGGGCATCCACCTTTAGGGAAAGTGGGGCGGACAGGGACTGAATCCCCACCGACCAGTTCCCTGGCGACTCACTGGGTTGCCTCCTTCGTCTTGGCGCCCAAGCTTCTACGAGCTTCTAGCACGTGCTGGCGTGCTTATCCTTGGCGACATACGGAGATGGACCCGAGAGCGAGCCTGGCCTCTGCCGGGCTCTCGGGTACTCCGCCTTGGTCTCTTGGTGGTAGGGGACCCGGGAGGTCACCTGGTCCTTAGTCGTAGGGTGTCGATGTCGAGCTTGCTAGGTTCCGGCGAGTTAGATGGATGACCCACCTACCGGTCTTGTCACTTGGCCTTTTCCATCTTCTTGGTGGGCCCACAGGTGGTGGATCCACTTTGGCAGCATAAGTGGAACCCCATGTTCCACTGTTGCGACAGAAGCCCCCAGGCATGGTCCCGGCGGCCTTTCCTTCAGCTGTCGGGGTATGACCAAAAAATGGGTCAAAGTGGGTCCCCAGCGAGCTTCTTGTCTTCTTTGAGTGTCGGGCATGACTAAGGAAAGTCAACACAAGCCCCCGAGTCTTCTTGCCTTGAACGCAACAAGCGTTGCGATCCGTGCGGGCTGCAACGTTATCCTGAATCCAACGGGTAGGAGCGCCAAAGCGGAACGTCTCCACAATCCCCACGACAGCCGGAGTAATGGGGCCGCGGCGTGACGCGTGGGGTGCCTTATAAGCCTCGGCTTAGAGCACTGTTGAAAGGATCGTATGACACCTAGAGGGGGAGGGTGAATAGGTGCTACTTCAATTTTAGTACTTTTTCAAATTAGGCTTGACACAAAAGGTAAATTCTCTAGATATGCAACTAAGGTGAATTTACCTATATGACAAGCTAGCAACTAAACAAGATTCACGAAGTAAAGACTATAAACAAGGATAGAAGTAACCGAAGTGAAAGCACGCGGAGACACAGATGTAATCCCGAGTTCCTCCTTTTTAGGGGTGTACGTCTCGTTGGAGAGGTGTGAGCTACCACGAAGGTCAAAACTCAACCTCCACAAAGGCGTCACCTTCTTCTCCGATGAACCGCACCACAAAGGTCTGGGAGGCCAGAAACTCTGGCCTGGGCCGGAAACTCCGAACTGACTCCGGGGTCACTCCGGCCTCACTACAGCCACTGCCGCGCGCGATGCTCTCTTCGCAGCAACTCCAGATGGGCCGGAAACTCCGCACCCTGAGGGCGGAAACTCCGGCCGCAACCGAAAACTCCGGGGAAACTCCGGACCTACTCCGACCTCGATGCAGCGACAGCCGCCGTCAGGCTTTAAAGCTTGGTGGGCCGGAAACTCCGGCCCCTGAGCACCTCAGGCCGGAAACTCCGGCCTGGCCAGACAAATTGCAAACTCCCTTTTCTTCGACAATTGTTTCGATGCAAAGTGTAATTATATCTTTTCATTCCTGCACCACTTAACATCATATTAAATAATTCCTAGTGTTGTTGCCTAACACACAAAACATGGGGGACATAAAATATGTCCTTTCAATCTCCCCCTTTTTGGTGTTAGATGACAACACTAGGATTTGCAACAAAGCATAAACAATAATATCGACATGTTCCATAAAAGAATAGAGAAGCTCCCCCTACATGTGTGCATGTACGTAATTTGTATTGGAATACAAATGCTCAACATGTAGAAGAGAGGAACTCACAAGTAATAATTGGAACAAGATAAATTTGCAACAAATGAGACGTAGCAAGATATAGGGTTGAGATGAAAGGGAACCATACCTTGTGCATAATAATATGACATAGAGACCAATGCACAATAATAGACCATAATGCAATATCATCTCAACCATAGGAATTATGAAATCCATAGTATCATACCACACATAGTACCACAAATAGGAACATAGTCTCACACAATAAAACCAAAGCAAATAGGTTCAACGACATAAGATAAATGGACACAAGCGCAAAGAAATGATAAACGCACATGCTTGTGTCCGACCCATGCAAATCCCACGGTGAGAGAGCCTAATAGAACTACTTCTCCCCCTTTGGCATCGAAACGCCAAAAAAGGGAAAAGAGCGATGCTAATGCATCCCAAAGAGATCACTCATCCTCTTCGTCTTCATCGGCATCATCCTCACTTGCTTCTTGGGTCTCCTCCTCATTGTATGGTGCATCCTCATCATCATCATCATCATCATCATCACCCTCTTCATCATCATCTCCATAACGCATTAGAGCTTTGCCGGCATTGCGAGAAGACGATGGCATGGAAGAAACATCATCAAAGTCACCCCAAGGAAACTTATCCCTCTTCCATTCCTCAATGGGATGTTTCGAGTTGAGGAAGCTCCTGAAGGATAAGCTTCATGACATACGGGGCATACATCGGAGTCTTCTTCTCATGGATAGCAATGTTGATCTCACATTTGATATAGTCCATCACATCAACCTCATACCTTGGCAAGAAGGTCTGGCAAGATATGTTCTATGAGCATGATACATAAGGTTGACAAGTGCTCCACGGATTGCATCCGTATTCCCGGCTTGAGGGGCAATGCTCTCACGGAACATGCGAATAAGGATGTTGTAGATGGGCTTGAGACCACGGGTGGTGGCAATGGCACCCTCTTTAGCAACAAGAGGGGCAAGAAGCTTCTTATCATAGTCCACTCCATCTTGATGCATCCTTCGACCAACGGACACGGTGGCTCCTTGAACTCATAACCCAAGGCTTGCCCAAACTTTTCAAAGGAAGAAATGCACTTGACCGGCCCGTCATCCAAGTCATCGAGGTGTTCTCCTCCGGGCCAAGTACAAGAGTGGCAAAGAATTGTTGGACCATCTCTATGTTGTAGTCTTGTTGAGTGGTGATTATCTTCTCAAGCCCTAGTTTCCTAGCAACCCAAATAGCTTCAACAAAGTACTCCTTCTTGGCCAAGGCTTCAAGGTTCAAAGGTTTTTGCGGACACACAAGAGCTTTGGGATCCATGTGGGCATATAGTTCCTTCATGATGAGCTCTTGCTCCTTCCTCCAAAAGTGAGCATCGGTGGAGTTCTGGGCATATCATAGAAACTTTGCCCCGCATAGTTCGAAAGTATTCCTTATACAAATCTTTGACGGTGGTTATGTTGTCAAGCCTTGCCTTCTTGGCCTTTTCTTCTCTTTGGAGGGCAGCCTCTTGCCTAGCCCTTCTAGCCTCAGACACCCTCTCCTGCGTAGCAGCACCACGCTGCACATGGCGGTCATTCTCTTCATCATAGTCCAAATAGTGTCGACCGGACGGCTTGGGAACTTTGGGTTTGGAGGATGATGAGCCCGAATTGATGAGGACATCCCTAGTTCTTCTACTACTTCTCCAATTAAAATGTTGCTGTCCAAGATAATGAAGTGAGACTTGGTCCAATGACAAGATCAAGAACCAAGTTAATAGAACAGCAGGTGAATTCTCTCTTATTAGATTATGATGTTTCTGATTGTGAGAACTTTATACTACCTAAATCTATGCATGTATGTATTCTCAGGTTTATTGATAACACAAACACTAATGGAGGAGAGGAGCAGCACGGCATGGAGAACATGGAGGAACACATGATGGACAAGAGGGAATGCATGGAGGATATAATTCAGAACAACTACTACAAGTGCTCGAGGGAGGAGAGGGAGGCAGGAGCACATGGAGAGAGACAAGAGGGTGGCGCACAACACCATGTTGGTGCACCAAAGAAGGGGTCCTAGTTGTACAAGGACCAGGACCCGCGTGTCCTTTAGGGCCGAGCCCATTGGGTCGGTTTGTATCTCGTTTTATAAGTCCAATTAGGAGTCCAGTCCGAGTTGGGTTAGAGGTGCTTGCGCAAGGGACTTGTGGCCGCACCCCTCTCCTTTAAATAGATACCACCTGCGTGTGGATTAGGGTTAGACCAAGTTAAAACTAAAACCCTAGCCTCTAGATCGAATTGCTGCTAAGCTTTCATCTTGAAGTAATACCATTGCAAATCTTACGTGCTATCTTGTTGTTCCGTTGGGAATAAGGGGATACAGGACCACCCGTGATCTTTGATTGCATGTGCAAGAGTGTGTAGTTGAGAATATCCGAAGGAATCAATTGTTGTTGAATTGGCAGCAGGGATTATTCGAGGAGAGTTTTCAGTGAGGCACTAGTTACCAAACAGCCACCATACATCCACCATAAAATCGTGTTGCTCACAAGAGAAGATCGGGCCACCCCATATCATCTTGGTATCAGATTCTCGGGTTTACTCGGTGAGCTATTTCCATCCCGTAGTTTAGTTGTTTTCTTACCTATCCAGAAAAAGCCAAAAAAAAAAAACGTTTAGAATTTGCCATAGCCTAGATCACACCGAAATTGCTTAGTTTACTTTGCTGTTTTGGGTTGATTTTGCGTCCCTGTTTTTTTTCTTTTTCTAGTTGTCGAGTTGTTAGGTTTAGGGTTTAGGTTGTTTCCGAGTCGAGTCCTTGTTCTAGTTCTGTTTCGAGTCCATAAATCAAAATACCAAAAAGAGTTCGTGTTCCGAGATGTTTTTCCTTCTCCAATCCGAGTTGTGATCAGGTTGCTGCCACGGCACAATTACTGTCCGGTTTTTCTCTGTCGCGCCCTTAGTCTACTTCTACTCGGAATCGGTTTTCCTGCCACGGCACAGAATCGCGTGAATCGCTGCCGCGTGCTTTTCTCGAGTTCTACTCGGAATCGGTTTTAGTGTGTTTCTTTTATTTTTCTTTGCACCTTTCATTAGGATTTCAGTCTACACGTTGTGAGACCTAGACACAGCCTATCTACACATATATTTAGGAGCTTACCCACAAGACTAGCTATTTATTTGCTCACAGGCTGCTCAATAGGTTTGCTGCCGGTTTTGTGTTTCTGTGAAAATTTTGCTCCGCGGTGCGACATATTGTGGCTGAGAGAGAAGTGCTACAGTGAAAAAGTATAAAACAGAAAAGAGTTATAAAAAAAATCTAGAAGAGAAAGAAGAGGCCTGAACGTTGATCATACATACTGCAGTTTTTGGAGCTGTTTTACTTTGCTGTGTGCACTAGTAAATTGAGCAATCTTGTGCCTGTTTTATTGAGCTATTGCTAGTGTCTTTCGAGTGCATTGCAAAATTTCCATCCATATATTTGCATTACCACATTTGTCTCCATCTTTTGTGTGAGTTCTATAGGTGTGTTTTTACATCATCACAAACAGCAAATTAGGCTTTGTTATTTTGGTGTGTTAGGATTTCCTAAGCCAAGCTCCACCAAATAGCCTGTTTGCCGTGTGACACTTGATATCCTGGTTATTCTCTTCTCACACTTGGTACATCTATCATTGCTCCGTGTTGGTAAGTAAATCCTTTTCACTTTGGAACAAGTAAAGATACACTATTATTTGCTGGTTTTGAGTGAGTTGTGAGAGAACACCACATCCCATTATTATTTTGTTTTCACTAACATCTTAATCAATGGATACTGCTAGTGATCTTGTTGTGCAGGATAAGAAGAACCCTGAGGATCCAGTCAAGTGGAATGAATATGAAGCTTTGCGAGAAACCATGTACAAACGCATAGCTGCTGCCGTAGAGGCGAGTGATGATAGTTTGAGGGAGGAGTTGAACACTTTGGACCTCAAAATTGATGCTGCTGCTACTCAAGAATCTGTGGATATTTTACAAGAGTCCATGACTAATTTGACACGGCAGGTTGCAAATTTAGCAACCCTTTTGGAAAACCAACGGCAAGTTCCGCCCAATGCTCCCAATGCTGCCAATTTACATGGCCGTGGTAATATGCAAGCTGGCCGTGGAGGAGTTGCTGAAAGGGGGATCCAATTGGAACACAATCGAGAGGACGATGGTTTGGGCAAACCAAATTTTCTATACCTACTCTCACTTGTGATACTGAAGATGTCGAAGAGTATTTGATGTGGGAGCTGAAAATTGAGAAGTTGTGGAGATTGCATGATTATAATGAGGAAAGGAAAATTAAGCTGGCATCGTCTGGTTTTGATGGTTATGCTCTTTTGTGGTGGGATAGTGTTACAAGTTTGCGAGCAGAACACACCGAACCTGAAGTTGCTACTTGGGGCGAGATGAAACAATTGCTGCAGACAGATTTGTGCCCAAAAATTATATTCGAACCCTATATGATAAGTTGCAACAATTGAAACAAAGAACAAAATCTGTGGATGCTTATTTCAAGGAGATGGAGTTGATCCTTCAGCGAGCTCGAGTTCGGGAGGCTCCTGAACAAACAATGCAACGTTTCCTGTCTGGTTTGCAATTTAAAATCAAGAGCATTGTGAGGCATGTACATTACACTGATATGACAGACTTGCTGCATCAAGCAAGAGAAGCTGAGAAAAGGTTGGCCGAAGAATCACAAATAAGTGCACGGAGGAGCTTTCCACGAAGACTTCTGTTTTCTCACCGCCAACACCTCAAGTTGCTCCACGCCGAAGTGGCACTGCCAAACCGGAGGTTGGCATTTCGGGTGTCAAAAATAAGCCCCACCAATTGCTAATTCGAGTGGATCCACCAATGTTACCCGCAATAGAGACATGGCTGTCATACATGTGGAGGAAAAGGGCACTTTAAAATAGATTGTCCTAATAAAAAGGTCATGATCATTAATGCTGATGATGAATATGAGACTGGAGATGATGCTGATCCTAATGAGGAGGATATTTCTGAGGAGGAAGATGGTCCTATAGATGCATATGCTACAAATTATCCAACTATTGTTTGCACACAAGCTTTGAGTGTTCAGCCAAGTGACGAGGGTCAACGCTGCAATTTGTTCCAAACAAAAGCTATTGTCGGTCCTAAAATGGCTTGTAAGGTGATCATTGATGGAGGGAGTTGCCGAAATTTAGCAAGCAAGGAGTTATGTGCAAAGCTCAAGTTGAAATATATTCCACACCCACACCCTTATTATATTCAATGGCTGAGTGACAAAGAAGAGATCAAGGTGTGCCATATGGTGAGAGTGGAATTTCAGATTGGACCATACCAAGACACAATTGAATGTGATGTGGTTCCTATGTCCGTTTGCCACATGCTCTTGGGTCGGCCTTGGCAATTTGATCGGAGAGTTATCCATGATGGCCGGGCAAACACATATCAAATCCATTGGCGTAACAAGGATATTATATTGCGGCCTATGTCCCCACAAGAAATTGTAAATGAGTCTCGACAAAAAACTGAAATGAATTTAGAGCAAGCAAGTGAGAGACAAGAACCGAGTGATAAAAATAATTCTGTGGGTAGTAATCAACCTAGGCCGAGTGGTAAAAGTAGGGGAGTGAATCTTTTAACAATGTTAGCCACCAAAGATGATTTGAGAGAGTTTAGTGAGGATCCTAGCTTAGTACCTATAGTGCTTATGCATAGAGGGGAAATTTTAGTTTCTAACGACATGACTCCTATTTCTCTTGGTGTTTCTAATGTTTTGCAGGAATTTGCTGATGTTTTTCCAGCTGAGATACCTTCGGGTTTGCCACCATTGAGAGGCATTGAGCATCAAATTGATCTTATTCCTGGTTCTTCATTGCCAAACCGAGCTCCCTATAGGACAAATCCCCAAGAGACGAAGGAAATTCAGAAACAAGTACAAGAGTTGTTGGATAAAGGGTATATTCGAATCAGCCTTTCTCCTTGTGCTGTTCCTGTTATTTTGGTTCCTAAGAAAGATGGTACTTGGCGCATGTGTGTAGATTGTAGAGCCATTAACAACATCACTATTCGTTATAGACATCCTATACCTCGTTTGGAGGATATGTTAGATGAATTAAGTGGTGCTGCTATTTTCTCTAAAATTGATTTGCGTAGTGGTTATCATCAAATTAGGATGAAAGAGGGGGATGAGTGGAAAACAGCCTTTAAAACAAAATTTGGTTTATATGAGTGGTTAGTAATGCCTTTTGGTTTGACTAATGCACCTAGCACTTTCATGAGATTAATGAACCATGTTTTGCGAGATTTTATTGGCAAGTTTGTGGTAGTTTATTTTGATGATATTCTCATATATAGCCACAATGAAACTGAACACATTGATCATATTCGACAAGTTTTGCAAGTGCTACGAGCAAATAAATTATTTGGTAATCTTGAGAAGTGCACTTTTGGCAAAGATAAGGTCATATTTCTTGGATATGTTGTCTCTAAGCATGGGATTGAAGTAGATGAGTCTAAAATTGAAGCAATTAAAAATTGGCCTACACCATGAATGTGAGTCAAGTGAGAAGTTTTAATGGACTTGCTGGTTTTTATAGAAGATTTGTGAAGGATTTTAGCACCATTGCTGCCCCTTTAATGATTTGACTAAGAAAGGTGTTGATTTCGAATGGGGGGTGGCGCAAGACATTGCTTTTGATACTCTGAAAAATAAATTGATTTCGGCTCCTTTATTAATGCTTCCTAATTTTCATAAACAATTTGAAATTGAATGTGATGCTAGTGGCATAGGTATTGGAGGTGTGTTGATGCAAGATAAAAACCAATTGCTTATTTTTCTGAGAAGTTGCATGGTGCTCAGAATTATTCTGTTTATGATAAAGAATTGTATGCACTTGTTAGAGTTCTTGAAGTTTGGAAACATTATTTGTGGCCAAAAGAATTTATCATACATTCTGATCATGAGGCATTAAATTTTTTGAAGAGTCAATCCAATCTTAATAAGAGACATGCTAAATGGGTAGAATTCATTGAATCTTTCCCATATATTATTAAACATAAGAAAGGATTAGATAATGTGGTTGCTGATGCTTTGTCACGAAAAAACATGTTACTCACCAAATTGGATGTTCAAGTTTCGGGTTTAGAGAGTTTGAAATCTTTATATGCTGAAGATAATGAATTTTCTATGCCATATGCTAAATGTTCTGATGTAAAAGCTTGGAATAAGTATCACATCCATGATGGTTTTCTGTTTAGAGCTAACAAACTATGTGTTCCCGAGTGCTCTTTGCGTTTGATGTTAGTGCAGGAATCACATAGTGGTGGATTTATGGGCCACTTTGGACGTGAGAAAACATTGTTGATGTTGGCCGACAATTTTTATTGGGCACATATGAGGCGGGATGTTTACAGGTTTGTACAACGTTGCATCACTTGCAACAAGGCTAAATCAAAGCTGAAGCCTCACGGTTTGTATACTCCTCTTCCTGCACCTACTACACCATGGGAAGACATTAGTATGGATTTTGTGTTAGGTTTGCCAAGGACAAAAAGAGGGCATGATTCTATATTTGTGGTAGTGGATAGATTTTCTAAGATGTCACATTTTATTGCATGCCACAAAAGCGACGATGCGTCGCATATTGCTAATCTGTTTTTCAGGGAAATCGTATGGCTTCATGGAGTACCAAGAACAATTGTTTCGGATAGAGATGTCAAATTCATGAGCTATTTTTGGAAAACGCTATGGGGGAAGCTCGGAACAAAGCTGTTGTTTTCAACTACATGTCACCCCCAAACTGATGGCCAAACTGAAGTGGTGAATCGCACACTATCAACATTATTGCGCACCATGATCAAGAAAAATCTGAGGGAGTGGGAAGAGTGTTTGCCACATGTTGAATTTGCATACAACAGGGTTGTTCATTCAACTACTCAGCTGTGTCCTTTTGAGGTGGTCTATGGTTTTAAGCCCATTACACCACTTGATTTATTGCCACTTCCCATACAAGAGAGAACAAATATGGAGGCATCCAAACGAGCTGATTTTGTAAGAAAGATTCATGAGAAGACAAAGGAGGCTATAGAAAAGAAAGGGAAGTACGTGGCTGATAGAGTGAACAAGAAGAGGAAGGAGGTGCTGTTTAAACCTGGAGATATGGTATGGGTGCACTTTTGGAAAGATAGATTCCCTACATTGAGAAAATCCAAATTGATGCCTCGAGGTGCTGGTCCTTACAAAGTGCTTGCAAAGATAAATGACAATGCATACAAGATAGACCTTCCAATTGATGAATTCGGTGTAAGCAATTCTTTCAATGTTGCTGATTTGTCACCATACATTGGAGATGATCTTGCATCGAGGACGATGCCTTTTCAAGGGGGGGAGGATGATGAGGACATCCCTAGTTCTTCTACTACTTCTCCAATTAAAAATGCTGCTGTCCAAGATAATGAAGTGAGACTTGGTCCAATGACAAGATCAAGAACCAAGTTAATAGAACAGCAGGTGAATTCTCTCTTATTAGATTATGATGTTTCTGATTGTGAGAACTTTATACTACCTAAATCTATGCATGTATGTATTCTCAGGTTTATTGATAACACAAACACTAATGGAGGAGAGGAGCAGCACGACATGGAGAACATGGAGGAACACATGATGGACAAGAGGGAATGCATGGAGGATATAATTCAGAACAACTACTACAAGTGCTCGAGGGAGGAGAGGGAGGCAGGCGCACTTGGAGAGAGACAAGAGGGTGGCGCACAACACCATGTTGGTGCACCAAAGAAGGGGTCCTAGTTGTACAAGGACCAGGACCTGCGTGTCCTTTAGGGCCGAGCCCATTGGGTCGGTTTGTATCTCGTTTTATAAGTCCAATTAGGAGTCCAGTCCGAGTTGGGTTAGAGGTGCTTGCGCAAGGGACTTGTGGCCGCACCCCTCTCCTTTAAATAGATACCACCTGCGTGTGGATTAGGGTTAGACCAAGTTAAAACTAAAACCCTAGCCTCTAGATCGAATTGCTGCTAAGCTTTCATCTTGAAGTAATACCATTGCAAATCTTACGTGCTATCTTGTTGTTCCGTTGGGAATAAGGGGATACAGGACCACCCGTGATCTTTGATTGCGTGTGCAAGAGTGTGTAGTTGAGAATATCTGAAGGAATCAATTGTTGTTGCATTGGCAGCAGGGATTATTCGAGGAGAGTTTTCAGTGAGGCACTAGTTACCAAACAGCCACCATACATCCACCATAAAATCGTGTTGCTCACAAGAGAAGATCGGGCCACCCCATATCACGAATGGTACCTCTTGGTATCTGTGAAGAAAGAGTAGATAGATAGCATTGAGATAAGCATACATGTCCATGGAGGCCAAAAGGAGAAAGCAGTTGCAAGAAATTTCCCAAAATTGTGATCCAGACCGGAGTTTCCGGCCACAGGGGCGGAGTCTCCGGCCAGATCGAAGTTTTCAGTCTTGGAGGCCAGAGTCTCCGGCCCTGGGGCGAGAGATCCCGATCTGGGTCGAAATCAAGGAAAAATTGTTGTAACCAATTTCTATAGACTGCATTTGCCACAAATAAGATTCTACACCAAGATAAACTAAAAGAACTACTCTCAAAACAAGATCTAGGAAGAATCCTAGAAGAGAGAGAGAGTGGTGACCTTTGCCTCTCATGGTGAGGTCCAACGAAGGGGAGAAGGTTCCCCGGCGATGGAGAAGTGGGAGGCTGGTGGCACGGCTGGATCCGGCGGTGGAGACGGCCGGAGGGCACCCGGAGCAGCGACAGCGGCGAATAGGAGGAGTTGGGGATTGGGGGTGTGTGGGAGTTATGAGAAAACTCCTCACCCCGATCCCCTTTAGGATCCCAGGAAAACACCGAGTCCGGAGTTTCCGGGTTTAGGGCAGAGACTCTCGACAGCCCGGAGTTTCGGTGTTACACACCAGAGTCTCCGGACCCAACCACTCCAAAAATGCCAGATTTTTGGTGGGGACATGTATGAATGCAAGAGGAGCATGTTTTTAGGTAGGAATAGGCTTAGGATGAGAACTTTGTCACTGATGGCAGGATATACACTTGGTCGTTGCAAGATCAAATATAAAGGCCAATTCCAAGTGTTTCTCCCAAAAATAAAATAAAGGTCTAGAAAACCCAAATAAGATCAACTCTTCATAAGGAGGAGGGCGGTGGCCTAGGCCACCATGTAAGAGTATATGTGGCGTGACACCGCGAAGATGTATCTTGGTTCACTACCACTACTCATCATTTAAGCTCATAATTCATAGCACGAATATAGGGAGACAAATGATTTCTTATGTCAGCATAATGGGGGGAGGGATAGTCCAATGGATTAGGACCGCACTCCCCCTATGTCCATGCCTACACCTAAACCAAATAATAGTCAAAAATAGGTGTGTATGCAAGATGGTCAAGTCAAGCTCCTAGAATCCACGATATTTAGCTCATGCCTCAAAAGGTGAATCTTGCTTCATCAAGTGGCTTCGTGAAAATATCGGCAAGTTGATCTTTGGTTGGAATATAGCCAAGCTCAATATCACCACGAGCAATATGATCCCGAATAAAATGATGACGAATCTCAATATGCTTCGTTCTTGAGTGTTGCACCGGATTGTGGCCAATCTTGATAGCACTTTCATTGTCACACAAAAGAGGCACTTTGTCACAATTGACACCGTATTCCTTT
Source organism: Poa pratensis (assembly GCA_947311845.1). Taxonomy (NCBI): domain Eukaryota; kingdom Viridiplantae; phylum Streptophyta; class Magnoliopsida; order Poales; family Poaceae; genus Poa; species Poa pratensis. The sequence goes on along the minus strand of CAMZMU010000079.1, from coordinate 31,878,817 downwards.
AAAGTTTGCCTCATCCATAACAATTGAGTGCATGCACTAGCGGCCGCACATACTCGGCTTCGGCGGAGGATAGAGATATGCAATTTTGCTTCTTAGAAGACCAACTCACCAAGGACCTACCAAGAAATTGGCATGCCCCGGAAGTTGATTTCCTATCATCCTTGCAACCGGCCCAATCCGAATCCGTGTACCCGGCAAGAGAGAAATTAGTGCCCTTTGGGTACCACAAACCAAACCTTGGGGTATCAACCAAATATCGAAGGATTCTATTGACCGCCACCATGTGGCTTTCTTTAGGAGCGGCTTGATACCTTGCACACACCCCTACACTCAACACAATATCGGGTCTAGATGCACAAAGATAAAGCAAAGAACCAATCATAGAGCGATAAAGTTTTTGATCAACATCGATACCGTCGGGTTAAGTTCAAGATGGCATTTGGTGTCCATGGGAAACCGCTTCCCTTAGCATTGTGCATATTGAACCTCTTGAGCATGTCTTGGGTATATTTGGTTTGAGAGATGAAAGTCCCTTCATTCAATTGCTTGATCTCAAAACCGAGAAAGAACTTCAATTCGCCCATCATAGACATCTCGAACCTATCGGTCATAAGCTTTGAAAATTCATCATTGAAAGCTTTGTTAGATGAGCCAAATATAATATCATCAACATAAAGTTGGCATATGAAAAGCTCCCCTTTAACCCTCTTGGTAAAGAGGTGGGATCGATTTGCCCCAATTCAAATCCACGGTCTAGCAATAGCTCTCTTAGGTGCTCATACCAAGCACGAGGTGCTTGTTTGAGACCATAGAGCGCCTTATCAAGCTTGTAGACATGGTTAGGGAATTTAGGGTCCTCGAAACCCGGTGGTTGCTTAACATATACCAACTCCTTTAAAGGACCATTAAGAAAGGCACTTTTCACATCCATTTGTTGCAATTTAAAGTTATGATGTGATGCATATGCAAGAAGGATACGGATGGACTCAAGGCGAGCCACGGGTGCATAAGTCTCTCCAAAATCAATGCCTTCAACTTGAGAGTACCCTTGTGCAACCAATCTTGCCTTGTTCCTCACAACCATTCCATGCTCATCTTGCTTGTTCTTGAATATCCACTTTGTGCCTATAACATTGCGGCAATCTTTTGGCTTCTCAACTAGATTCCACACTTTGTTGCGCTTGAAGTTATTGAGTTCATCATGCATAGCTTCTAACCAATCCGGATCTTCAAGAGCTTCAAACACTTTCTTTGGTTCCACCATGGAAATATGAGCTTGATGTTCACTAAAGCTTGCCAATTGCCTTCTTGTGGTAACACCCTTCTTGTGGTCACCAAGGATGTTTCTAGATGGTGACTCTTTATTCAAAGTCTTTTCAACTCTTGCTTTACGACGGGCTTCGATATCTCTATTGCATCTTGGAGGTATCTCTTGATCATCTTGATCATTTGAGTCCCCGTCTTGACCGGAATGTTGACCTTGATCATCTTGAAGCACATCTTCAACAATGAAGGAGAGGGTTGATCTTGGTCATGACCTTGGCTAGCATCAACAATAGGAGAACTTGGTTCTTGCATAGCAACTTGGTCAACATGAGGAGGGTCTTGAACTTGTTCTTGGGGTGGTGCATCATTTGCTTCCATGATAGGCGCCGTTTCAACTTGTGATGAAGAGGCCTCCACTTGAATGGAGCTTGGACTTGCTTGAGGAGACTCGTAATGAATCTCAACGGGACGATGGAAACCAATGCCCATTCTTCTTATAGCATCTTGAGGCTCTTCATTATCTACATCACAAACATGAAATTGCGCCACTTGGGAGCCGTCATTCTCATCGAACCTCACATCACAAGATTCTATGACTTTCCCAACGGTTTTGTCATAGACTCTATAGGTGTGAGATTCGGCACCGTACCCAACAAAAACACCCTCTAAAGCTTTAGATTCAAATTTAGACAAACGAACACTTTTGTTCTTATAGAAACACTTACAACCAAATACTCGGTAGTAGGAGACATTGGGCTTGTTGCCGGTGAGCATCTCATAAGATGTAAACTTCTTGCCAACGAAAGAATAGCCGGTTTGATGAATGACACGCCGTGGAGATAGCTCGGCCCATAAGAAAGTGGAGACTTAAACTCCGCCAACATAGACCTTGCCATATCCATGAGAGTCCGGTTCTTCCTTTCGGCTACACCATTTTGTTGAGGGGTATATGCAGCGGAATATTGATGACGAATCCCCTCTTCACTAAGAAACTCATTTAAGGTGTAGTTCTTGAACTCGGAGCCATTATCACTCCTAATGACCAAATAGGGACATTGTGTTGGCGTTGAACTTCATTGGAAAAGTCGATGACGGCTTGTTGGGTCTCATCCTTCGTCTTGAAGAAATAAACCCAAGTAAATCTTGAATAGTCATCAACAATCACCAAACAATATTTCTTCCCACCAAGACTTGGTTGAGGCACGGCACCAAAGAGATCAACATGAAGAAGTTCCAATATCCTCTTTGATGAAATGATGGTCTTGCTTGGATGGGGAGAATCATGCATCTTTCCTTCAACACAAGCCCTACAAAGACGATCTCTAGAAAAAGAAACATTGTCTTTTAGTCCAAGAATGTGGCCACCCTTGTGAAGACTTTGCAAAGTTCTCATGTTGACATGGGACAAGCGGCGATGCCACAACCATCCCACGTCGGCCTTTCCGAATAGGCATATTGCTTGAGTGTTGGTAGACCCCGAAAAGTCCACCACGAACAACTCATTTTCAACATACCCAACGAACATGACCTTTAGAGTCTTGCTCCTCAAGAGTACCACCATATCAATAGTAAAATGGACATCAAAATTCATCTTATTAAGTGCACGAACGGACATAAGATTGTAACCGAGGGACTCGACAAGCATGACATTTACAAGGGTGATATCCTTTGCAACTACCACCTTGCCGAGACCCGTTACCTCCGCTTTTGATTTATCACCATAGGAGACGGATGCTTGATTTATATTTGGTCCCAACTCCGTCATGATCTCCTTGCTTCCGGTCATATGACTAGTGCATCCACTATCAACCACCCATTTAGACCCACCGGAAGCATAGTCCTACAAGAAATCATTGCTTGGTTTTAGGTACCCATTTCTCAATGGGTCCTCTTTTGTTAGCAACAAGGGTCTTAGGAACCCAAATAGATAAGCAATGTAACCATCATAAGGACCAACATATTTTGCATAAACATCCCATAATAATCAACATAAAGAATAGTTGGGTTATGCCCCGCAAAGTCACTACGAGTGGTCTTGCCCCTAGTGGCATTACCACCGCAATGGAGTCTTGGCTTGTGCGGGCTTGGCATTGGTGTTGCTCTTCTTCTTCTTTGCCTTGGCCACATAACCAAGACCCTCCTTCCCTTTGTGTGGCTTTTGCTCAAAAATTTGAGCAACAACCTTTTCTTTACCTTTAGGAATAGAGGTCTTGGCACTAGTGGCCTTGGCAAGCTCAACCTTCAACCTAGCATTTTCCTCAATAACATTTGCATGATCACAAGAGGGAGTAGAGTGCTAGGTGAGTTAGATTTAGAAAGTTGAGTTTGAAGTTGCTCATGAGACTTGACTAGAAGAGAGTGGGTACTTTCCAAGGCCTTGTGAGCCTTGTTAAGTTTCTCCACATCCTCAAGGAGTCTAGCATTAGCAACCACAAACTCGGCTTTCTCCTTTTTAATCACTTTATATTTAGCAAAGACATGGTCTCTATCCTTAATGATTTTAGCAATTATTTCATCATTTTTATCATCAAGAGACTCAATTTTTCCTCAAGAGAGTTCTATATTCACTCTCTTCTTGAAGAGAGCATTCAAGGATGCAATGGTGAGAGTCCTCTCTCTCAATTTTTCCCTTGTCATCAAGGATTTCTTCGGCCGCATCAAGTTGTCTCAAGAGAGACTCAACATATGCCTTAGTTTCACCTTGCAAGTTAGCCACAATAGTATCGGAAGCAACAAGTTCTTTCTTAATCACAAGACTAGTTTTATCATCTATTTCATGCATAGTCTTGGGAGTAGAAGATGATACCTCGGTGACGTGAGCCATGAGGCAACGAGCGGTGTTGATGGAGAGGTTCTCATTGGGGGATTCGAAGAGAGAAGGAGGTGGAGTTGATACAATGGCCAAAGCGGCCACCTCACGAGTGGGTTCTTCTTCTTCTTCGGAATCCTCGGAAGGATACTCTTCTTGAGTCATCAACACAATTCTTGGTGCTTTCTTGAAGAATGGCTTCCTCTTGACAAAAGGCTTCTTTTGTATCATGTTTGATTGGCCCTTGAGGACAAGCCTTCCACCGTTTTGCTCTCTATTCTCATATGGACAATCTTTGATGAAGTGATGCTTGTTATGACAATTGTAGCAAGTCTTTATCCTATTAGCAAACTCCTTCTTCCCACTTGGATTGTTTGTTCGATCAAGTTGAGCCTTTGCCTTGGCCGGGTCACCAAAATGTCCTTGTTGCAAGAGCTATGTGACCATGGAGGGCTTGTTCAAGTCATCGGGAGGAAGGTTGTTCGGGCATGCTTCAACTTCATCATGTTCATCAAGGCACACAACCTTGGCCTTCAAAGCAAGAGAGGGACCTTGCTTCATTCCCATGGCCCTAGCACGGTTGTCTAGAGCATTCTTGGTGGCAACCTTGGAGGCTTGCATCTCTTGCATAACTTCATTGGATGTCATCTCAAGGTAGTTGAATTTTCCTTGTAGGCCTTCAAGTCAACGGGCTCGAAGGGCATGAGAGCATTCACATACTTCCTCTTGATCCAAGCATCATCCACATAGGTTGCCCCAACATTATAAAAGGCTTTGGCAAGAATCTTGAGTCTTCCATACATCTCCTCATGAGTTTCATATCAAGCATGTAGAAACCTTCGGCCTCATTGCTCAAGCATCAAATCTATTCCTCTTCATGCTTTCATTTCCAAGAAATGCCACCTCAAGGCATCCCAAGCTTCTTTGGCGGTGGAGACATTTTGAATGTGATGAAGACCATTTCTCCAACGGCAAGTTCAATCATGTGGAGAGCGGAAGCATTGAGTTGTTTCTCGGCCACCTCTCTTCTTGTCAAGTTGTTAGGATTCACGGCCTTGTATCCCTCTTGAATGATCCTCCAAAGCTCGATAGAGGAACTGTTGATATGAGATTTCATTAAGTGTTGCCAAGTAGCAAAAGCCAATGCATTAAGTTTAGGAGGTGGACCCAAAGGGTTTATGCGAGTATGATGGATAGGTGGGTCGGGAGAGTACACAAAGGGAACCCATGGTACTCCGGCTTCCCACCTTCGGGATGGTGGTAGATGTGGAGATTCTTAGGTCGGTATTTCAACCCCTTTCTTTTCTCTTTTCCTCCTCGGTATCACCGTCATTGGAGTAGCGGAGTCCTCTAGTGGGGGTCTCCTTAGGAACCTTGCCACTTGCGAGTTGCTTGATCAAGTCTCGCATCTCGGCAAATTGGTATCCATGGACGATTCAAAGATGTCTCCATCAATTTGAGATCGGCCATGGATGCCGTAGTGGCTTGGTCCTCGCGGATCACCATCACTTCGTGTCATACTTCTCTTAGGCGGTTAAGCCCAACAAGAGAGCCGAGGCTCTGATACCAATTGAAAGGATCGTATGACACCTAGAGGGGGGGGGTGAATAGGTGCTACTTCAATTTTAGTACTTTTTCAAATTAGGCTTGACACAAAAGGTAAATTCTCTAGATATGCAACTAAGGTGAATTTACCTATATGACAAGCTAGCAACTAAACAAGATACACGAAGTAAAGACTATAAACAAGGATAGAAGTAACCGAAGTGAAAGCACGCGGAGACACGGATGTAATCCCGAGTTCCTCCTTTTTAGGGGAGTACGTCTCGTTGGAGAGGTGTGAGCTACCACGAAGGTCAAAACTCAACCGCCACAAAGGCGTCACCTTCTTCTCCGATGAACCGCACCACAAAGGTTTGGTTCACCTTCCACTATCGGAATCCTTCAAGGCGGAATCCGGAGCCCTTACAACAACGATCCGGGGCACAACCCACAAGAGGATTGGGGGCTCCCGAACAGCTACAAATCTGTCACAAAGACAACAAGTGAGTACAACAAGAAGCTAGGTTTTCCCAATGGAAATCCTAGCAAAGGGGCCCTCAAGTAAATGAGGGGGAAATGAAAACGGCTTGGTGAAGATGTAGATCCGGGCCTTCTCCTTCAATCCTCCAAAGATCAACGAGTTTGGGTGGAGGGATTGGGAGATCTAGTGATTCTTGAGCTTGCAATAATGGAGTCTTCAAGTTTTGGGCGAGCTAGCTGGCTAGAGGTAGGTGGAGGGGTATTTATACCCCTCCCAGAAAATTAGCCGTTGCAGTCCACTTAGTCCGGAGTTTCCGGTCTGGGAGGCCGAAAACTCTGGCCTGGGCCGGAAACTCCGGACTGACTCCGGGGTCACTCCGGCCTCACTACAGCGACTGCCGCCATGATGCTCTCTTCGCAGCAACTCTAGATGGGCCGATAACTCCGCACCCTGAGGGCGGAAACTCCGGCCACAGCCGGAAACTCCGGACCTACTCCGGCCTCGATGCAGCGACAGCCGCCGTGAGGCTTCAAAGCTTGGTGGGCCGGAAACTCCGGCCCCTGAGCACCCTCAGGCCAGAAACTCCGGCCTAGCCAGACAAACTGCAAACTCCCTTTTCTTTGACAATTGTTTCAATGCAAAGTGTAATTATATCTTTTCATTCCTGCACCACTTAACATCATATTAAATAATTCCTAGTGTTGTTGCCTAACACACAAAACATGGGGGACATAAAATATGTCCTTTCAACTGTAGCCGTTACTTCTCCTAAATCGCCGAAATTCCCACACCGCACGCTCTCCGCTCCATCTCCTCCGCTTCGCCTTGCGCCGCCCTTCTTCCATCCGTCGCCGCAGAGACAGATCTACTTCTTCCTCACCTCCAATGGCTCGGCCCACAAGAAGCCCATCGGAGCTTCGCTTATCAGGAGGCAAGCGCCTCCCAGATCCGCAAGGGCGCTGAAGAGGTTGGAGCGCAACGCCGCGCAAGCAGGGGTTCGCCGAGAGAAAGCCCTGTTTGCGAGCGTCTATGTTGATTACCAGAAGATGCGGAGAGCCAAGCACCTCGGGGTGATTGGCTCCGAAGCCACGCCTGAGGCTCCGGGCCGAGAGGCGTCGGTTATCCTGCCACCGTCAGAGACTAGGACGGCCAGGCAGATCCCAATCATCGACAGCTTCATGAAGATGGGCTGGTCCCCCCATTCTCAGAGTTCTTCGTGGAGATCTTGCGCTCGTACGGCTAAAGATTCTGCACTTGACCCCAAACGCCATCCTGGACTTGGTGGTCTTCGCCTATGCCTGCAAGGCGTTCGTCGGGGTGATGCCGTCTGTGGCCTTGTTCCACCACTTCTTCTACCCTCGCATCGGAAAGGACGGCTGGATGGGAGGCGGCGTCACCTTCTGCTTCCGCCAGAACGTCAAGGGGGACTACCCCGAGATGATTGTCAAGTCCAAATGGGACAAGTGGAGGCACGGGTGGTTCCTGGTCTGGGTCCCGGAAGCGCTGCCGCAGCTTGAGGAGCCGACCGTGCACCCCGAAGCCTTGCAGACCTGGAGGGGCATCAGCCCCCAGGACGGGGAGCTGTCAGCAGCCGTAGACCGCTTCAAACTCCTTCAGGAGCAAGGAGTTTTCGGGGCTGCCATCGTTTCCCATTTCCTTCGTCACCGCTTGGCTCCTCTGCAGCGGCGACCTCATCCGGCCTGGAACTACCAGGGCCTCCAAGATCCGTCGCACCTGCGGAACTCCGACATGGAGGACCAGCCTCTTCAGGAGGCCATGAGGGGGATTTTCACTCCCGACATGGTGTACGACCTGCCAGAGGGCTTCCGGCCCTTGTCTAACGATCCAAGGAGAGCGGAGATCTTGGCGTCGATACCGGCATGTAATGCCCAAGGCATTGTAGGCCGATCCGATGACGAGCCGAAGCCCGTTCCTGAGGATGGGCAGGGTGGCCCCAAGACCACCACGAAGAGGACCCGTAAGCCCAAGGCTCCGTCGAGCTCCGTGGAAGAAGGGGAGCTCCTTGATTCTGACAAGGAAACCGAGGAAGAGTCCGAGGCGGGCTCTTCCGGCTCTGGTGACGAGGACGAGGACGGAGCAGGCGGTGAGGACGTGCTGACGACGCCGAGGATGATGAGGGCGAGGAGGAGGTCAAGGTCGAGGACGACGAGGAAGAGGACGAGAGGAATGGCCCCGCGTCGTTCTCCTGAGGCCCCCGGGAACCTGAACCCGCAAGCTGACCTTCCTCCCTCTCATGTGGAAGTTGTGGCCGATGGTGGCGACCCAATGGAAATGGAGGTCGACGCCGGAGCCTTCATTCTGGCCCCACGACGTGGAGCATCTTCCCGACGCTCGCCGCCCATGGCGGGGCCACTTGCTTCATTGAGCATGCCGCCTCCGAGCCCCACGCTTCTTCCGCCGGTTCAGTAGGGGTCCCGGAGTCATTAGGCAGCAAACGCGTCCGGGAGTGAGTTTCCACCATACTTCTTTCTTTGCTCCAACTTTGCACCTTGCATTCTTTGCTTCTCCAAGGAAGATGACCAAATGTCGATGCAGGGGTCCGTCTTCCCCTAGGACCAACAAGAGGCCGCGAGACGCGGCGGAGGACGACATGACAACCAGTGTTGGAGTTCGAGGAGGGAAGATGGTCCCTCCTACCGTGGCCGGGCAGAAGATCGCCGCTGGAGCGGGGTGGGGAGCGCGACTGTGGCCTCCGTAGCCCGCCCAAGGAAAGAGCATGAAGCCGCTGGGACACTGGACCAAGCAGGTACGTCCTAGCCCCCGGGTCACATTGTTCCTGCGTGGTGGTCTCCGCAATTCTGACGCTTCTTTTGCATTCCTTTTGTCCAGATGCTTCAGTGGTGGATGGGTCTCCTTTGGGCGCTCTCCCTGGCGCCGTAAGTCTGGAGAAGCCGCCTTCCCTCACCCCGTCCGGGGATCAGGAGGTGTCTAAGGGCGCGCCCGCTGAGAAGGCGCTGACACGAGCAGGACGAAAACGAGCCGCAGGACCCGCCGATGGCCTGGGCGACGGTGAGGCGCCGGTCTTGGTGACATCCCGGATATCTTGGATAGCTCGTGGATGACAGGGCAAGCGCTGACAGCCTTCACCGGGCTCTCAACCGACTCCGGTGCTAGCGCGGAGATCGCCGCGCTGGCATGGATCAAAGAAGGCTTGGTTGCCAGACGCACAAGTGATGTGCGCACCCCGGGAAATCTGCAAGAGGGTGCCCCAAGGGTCATGATCAGTGGGGCGAGCACCATGGACGCCGTCTTCCAAGGGATGCACCAGCTAGACAAGGAGCTTAGCGACCACGAGGCCGCCTTGGTGGAGACGAACAACAACATTGAGACCCTGATCCAGAGCGGAGTGGAGAAGTTCACCCTTCAGGGGAAGCAAATTTATACTTTGTGGAAGGGCTTTGAAAAGAAGAACGGCGCGCGGAAAGCTGATCGTGATCGGTGCGAGCAAGATATCTCTGAAAAGGAGAAGCAACTGGCGACCCGGGAGCCAAGCTGTCTGAAGAGGTCACGTCTCTGGAGCTTCAGAAGCAACGACTCGTGAAGGAAGCTGAGAAGCGCCAGCAGACCAGAAGGACGAGGCGGATCACCACAAGACTGAGCTTGACCTCAAGGACAAGGACATAAGGTACTGCCATCTGAAGGAGTCCGAGGCCAACCAGATCATCGAAGACGTAAAAAAGGAGCTCCATCGGGAGCAGGAGTCCGCCCGAGCTTCGCTGACGGAGATTAAGGAAGATGGTCGGACGATATCTGGGTTGGCGGAGTCCTTGAAGGCACGGGACGAAGAACTGGCGGCGCTCAAGAATGATTACCACAGGCTGAACGAGGCCTACTCCCAGGTATCAACCGATCTGACTGAACTCCGCTGCCAACTCCAGGAAGGTCTTGCTAGTCTCGTTGCAGCTGGTCAGGAGGCCACGACGCAGGTGAAGAAGCTGAACTTGAAGACTGAGCTTCCAGTGCTGAGACCAAACTGCCAAAGCTTGCCTCCCATTGCGGAATTTATCTTGAAGGTGGCGGCCGACGTGAGGTCCTTCAAGAACAAGTCATCCAGCCAGCTCCTTCATGACAGGAATGCAGCGAGCCAGCCAACAACGGCGCGGGTGATGGCGACTTTTCAGGAGGCCAACCCGAACACGGTCATGCCAGACTTCCGGGCTTCAGTTCCTTCCAAGGCCTCCCTCCAGGCGGTGGACGTCCCAGCGACCAATCTCGCCGCGAAGCTGTTTTCGCGCACTTAATTCCCCTGCACAAATAAAATAAACTTTGTGTTAAACCTCGTTTTTATCCGAAAACATGCTGTAATGCTTAGAACTTGACATGCTATCCTACTTCACGGGTGCTTTTTATTTGTCTTAGCATATATTTAATGTCTCCACGTCTTTTTGAGGGACCTTTCGGGAGCGTAAGCTTACCCATGAGGCCCTGACTGGTCAGGAATGCGCTCACATGCCTTACCGATTCCCGGAAGGCCACTCACCCCCTTGGCACGCACGTCCCCGGGAAGTATCAGGTCTCTCACCGCTTTTTATTCCCGGGAGAGTGGCTATCCTAGAGTGCCCGCTCGACGGTCAAGTCACGCATCTAGATTTGCACACAATTTTAAACCCGTGAAATAGATAGATTTGCACTACATGAACTTGCTTAAGGATAACTTATCTTTTATTGCTCAATGGAGTTCTCGAATGATCACACTGAAAGCTTTCGGGTACATCTTGCATGAAATGGGATACGTCGGGTTCATCGCGTGGCTTGCTTCAGCGAACTACCCGAGGAAGGGCTCCATGGCTTCCTCGGCTCGCGCACATCGGGCAACCATCTTCCATAGCTCCTCCAGGGTGTCCACGACACGCGTGCTTAGCTTTTCGCGCATCTTCAGATTGCGAACGTTGGCGTGGAAGACGGCAATCACGGAGATCTCTCGCAGCTGCTCCGGAGGGATGCGGTCGACGACACCCCGGAACCTCCAGATGTAGTGGCGTAGCGTCTCCCCGGGTTCTTGCTCCTGACGGAAGAGGTCGAGGGGTGAAGCTGGGTACGGCGTGCAGCATGTCATGAGGTGCTGGCTTGTTTGGCCCTCCATCTCTTCCCGGGAATGGCGCCGGGGGTTAGCACTCTGGCCGGTGCCTTTCGGGGTGGTTCCATGGGCTTCTTGCCATGGGGATCTTCTGGTTGTTCCTCCACGGGGGTTGTTGGTGCAGGTATGGCGGTGCCGAGGCTGACGGTCGGGGTAGAACTCGTGGGAGCGTGGCATTGGTGAGCGTAGTCCAACATGCTTTCCAGGCTAGCAATCCATGCCTTCGCACGGGGATCGCTCTTGTACAGATCTGGGGGGAAGGAAAGAAGCGCACGGGCGGCGCCCAGAGCTTCCTCCAGCCCCCAGCCTTTCTGAGATGACTGAAACGCTGGCTCACCAAGGACCTCTCGAGTTTTCGACATGATTCTCACTTGTCGACGAGGCGACCGCCCACCTTGCTTTGGAGTAAGAAGTAGTTCTTGACAGGGAAGAAGAGCTCAAAGCAGATCTTGCTGATGACGAAGAGCTAGAAGCAGATCTTGTCAAGGACGAAGAGGTCGACGTAGATCTTGACGAAGACGATCTTGAGGTTGATGAAGACGAATCCAGCGCTTGCGCCCCCTACCTGGCGCGCCAGATGTCGTGTCGCGGCGGACGGACACCAGGAGTAAAGGATACCCCTTTTTAGGTTCCGCACGGGGAGCGAAGGAGGCTGGAAGACGTCCCACCCGGGTGAACCACGTCGAGCTCTCCGATACGACGTTCAAGCAAACAACACAGAGACGCAGAGAGTTTACCCAGGTTCAGGCCGCCCGGAGGCTAAAAGCCCTACTCCTGCATGTCTGGATTGAGGTGTTCATCATGGTGTAGCTTACAAGGGTAGTCTCGGGTATGTACCCGGCAGGGTGGCGGCTAGTGGTAGACGACGAGCAGATCCTACCCGGAGGAGATCACCTCTCTCTCTACCTTCTCAGCCCTAGCTAGTCTTGCTCGTGCTCTGTTCTTGCTCTGGTTTTTCTCCTCCCCTTCCCTCGGTGGCCATGGTCCTCCTTTTATAGGCTAAGGGGATACCACACGGGTCACGTGAGGAGCGTGGGGGGTTTTAGGCGGGAAAACCCCCCGGTGGTCTTTGGAGTCGACGTGGCTTCTTCTTCTCCAAGTATTCTCCGCGGTTAGGTGAGGGCGTCCACCTTTAGGGAAAGTGGGGCGGACAGGGACTGACTCCCCCACCGACCACGTTCCCTGGCGACGTCACTGGGTTGCTTCCTTCGTCTTGGCGCCCAAGCCTTCTACGAGCTTCTAGCACGTGCTGGCGTGCTTATCCTTGGCGCCGTACGGAGATGGACCCGAGAGCGAGCCTGGCCTCCTGCCGGGCACTCGGGCTCTCGGGTACTCCGCCTTGGTCTCTTGGTGGCAGGGGATCCCGGGAGGTCACCTGGTCCTTAGCCGCAGGGTGTCAATGTCGAGCTTGGTAGGTTCCCGCGAGGTAGATGGGCGGACCCACCTACCGGTCTTGTCACTTGGCCTTGTCCATCTTCTTGGTGGGCCCACAGGTGGTGGATCCACTTTGGCAGCATAAGTGGAACCCCATGTTCCACTGTTGCGACATCATTAATTTTGGAGGTGTGACTCCAATTTTTATTCCTTGTATTTCGCGATTGCATGTCCCCCCAAGGATTCATATTTTCCTTTGGCTCCTACCTCAGAACGCATTAATGACTAGAGAGAACCTGAAAAAAAGGAACATGAACAAACCTAAAGATTGCATTTTCTGCTTTAAACTTGAATTAGTGCATAATCTTTTCTTTCGTTGTATTGTAGCCCAACAAATATGGCCTGAGATTGCAAACTTCTTTCAGTTGCCTGTGGGCAGTTCCTATGAATATGTACCTAGATTTCGGGTTGTAAATAACAAATATTCTCTGCTCAATTATGTTTGTGATGTTTTTATTTGGAGAAATGACCTAATTTTTAATTGTCAACCTTGGCTGGTGTGAAACAGGTTTGATCCTTTGCTCCCTCTAGCGTTGGTGTTTGCTCTTCAAGGACCATGTGCTAGAGATGTTGGACAAGATATGCTTTCGCCTATCCAAAATCATACAAGGAAGAATGCTACTGGAGAATGGGTGACTGGTGTTGCTGTTCTTGGTCATCATGCTGATTATGTGCCTTCATCCCCGAAGAAGAAGTTGGCTGGTTCTGGTATCTGGGCGACGCCCAAGTCGATCCTGGAGCCAATCTTCCTCTCTCCTAAACGCAGAAATGCAGGCATGCAGCTTATGTGAGCTGCGGTGAAGTGCGCTGAAGTTTCGCTGGCGGTTAATTTCTCTCCCATAGATGATGATTAGCATGTAGTTTGTCCTTGCAAAAACCTACTAGTTTACCTTTTGTCTAGTTTGCTCTTCTGAGCTATCTTTTGTAATATCTCTGCATTCTGCTGCCTGCGCGCACAAGGTAGCCTTTGCCCTCAACGTTGTCTGTTTTGTCAAACATGTTTCTCAAAGGGTTTCGTTTCTACTCCCTCTGTTCCAAATTAGATGACTTTCACCTCTAGATACATCCGCATGTAGACAAATGAAAGTCATCTAATTTGGAACGGAGGGAGTATGAAATAGAACCAGGGGCGAGGTCCCTGTTATTCTAAAAATAATATCAAGTGATAGCAACCCTCACATGCTCCCATTTCAAAAAAAAATCAATTTTAAATGTTTCAAGATCAATTTGCCCTTTTTGTTTCTCAATGTGCCTTTCAAATTGGGGCCTAAAATTTTTGGAGGTCATAGACACATTCCTTGTGAACATTTACAATTTTTCTTGAATTTTTTGAAACATCTAAAATTGATTTTTTTTAATGATAGCATGGGAGCATGTGTGAGAGCTGATATCACTGGATATTCATCCCTCGTTGGCAATGACGTAGTTTAGTTGTCCTCCCCAGTTTCTCATCAAGGGAACGAATCAGATTTCCTACAAAATTACACAAATCGAGGAAGCAGGAAAACATAACATCATGATCCTTCATTTCAAGACTACGTAGAGTCTATCACGTCACAAGCGACTCTTCGGAATAAATCGTACATCATGATTTCAAACAGACTTTATTCATTTCAAACAGACTTTGCACCAGATTTTACAAGATTTCATGTTATATAGTACATCATGATTTTGTAAAGCAATTAAGAACCACTTGAAAAGATGAATAGGAGAAAAACATAGCACTGAATAAAGTGCAAATACAAGGAGACATGTCGCTCAATCCTCAAGATGCGTGTGACTCTAAAATAAAAAGCGGCGAACTATTGAAACCAGTTAAGCAACAATTGCACATTACAACTGCCAATATATTAACTTCGTAAAATCCAAGGAGGCAGCCAAAATCAACAGGCATGGTCGCATCCAGTAAAAATTACACAAGACACATTACATCCAAAATGACAGAATCCAAGTTCAATCTGCCATGTTACACACGATGGTGATAACGTGTGTGCTGTCTTACTCAATTATACAACAACAATAATAACAATAAAATGGAAACAGAACCATCCATTATCACCATGGAAGCATAGGTCGGTTACTGGGGCTAGAAGGAACTCTCGACTCTAGAGGGTAAATCACATGTAAACTCGAAAGCTGGACTAAGAAGAATATCTTCTAAATACTTGACAGTAGTTAGTTAGCTTGACATCATGATTTGATCGCATGCCTGAAGGGCCTGGTTTGCAAAGTATCTTACATCCACGTCCGGGTCCTCGCTGAGCTCAACAAGGCATGGTTTCACGGTCTTCTCGACGACCTGCAAAGTTAGTATTCATGATATTCCCCAATAACCCATGACTGAGCTGAACTATACCAAAAAAAAACAGGACCACACGGAAGAAACTCAGGAACTCACAGATTAATCAAGGATCGGTACAAGCGACTGCAGAACTTTTGCAACATTGAACTTGATGTTCGGCACTCTGAAAAATCAGAAATGTGTCAGTGAAAAAGCCTTAAAAGAGAAGAGTGTTGTTGATATGTTATTTGTCACTCACCTGTCTTTCGACGAATTAATTACGACAGGGAGCAGCTTTTGACATGTTATTTCTGCGCCCATGACAGGAGCCAGTAATGAGATAGCTAGCAGGATGGTCATGCGGTACAGATAATGTGGGTTGTTTATCTTCTCCAATACCTACAAAATGGAACATGTAAGCATTCAAGAGTCAAGACTAGCAGAATACATACCATTACAGAAAGGAGAATTTGTACATACTACCACTCAACTAAATTCTAGTTAGGCGGGTCAAGATTTCAAGATAACAGATAACTCTCTCTTGCTACAATGACTTGTTCCATTATGTACCTTCCACCACCATCGAGCTTAATTAACAATTAGTAAGTTATATTGTGTGTAAATTTCTTCCGGCCAACAACCAACATAGTTTCAAGAATTGCAGATCTACAATGTTCCCGTACAACATGCTCACTTAGTCACTTGGCATACGTGGCTAGGTTTATTTAGATTATATTTCTCTTTAACTAATTGAGCTCGACCAGTCTAACATATCACCTAGTATTACCTACTACTACCGCAGCCAGCACTGGAACCCCGTTCATTAACCCCATCTCCTGCATCACTATTGTCGAGACCAAGGTCACGCGCACCCTCCTGGCACTGCTATGCACTATCTAAAGGCCACGCACTATGGCCTCTCCAGGGATCATGAGGTTCTCCATGACATGTGGGCATCTTGTCACATAAATATGCCAAGTGGACAGATTTTGCCACACTGGAGTTCTGGACAAAAATGAACTACTTACACAAGTTCTCACCCGTGGATGTACAACTTAGGAGTGTACGTAGTTGACCAAAGTGTGCACATTCAAGGACTGCGTGCAATTTACTCGAGAGATAACTATATTTGTTCACCTTTATAGAGAGAACAGATTTTCTAGCCTGTGTCCAAAACATGACATAATTAACGCAAAAAAGGTTATTATTAATTTTCACTAGGCCATGATCGAAACTGCTGAGACTTACTAGAAATACAACAACCAGAAACCTGCTTACCTTTGGTGCACTGACTTTACTCATGCAAGAAAAATTACAGTACATAACGAACCTGAGGAATTATATGTTGCATTGCCCACTCTGGACCAAACTCCTCTGCCAGGCGCTTCAGGTTGTTCGCAGCAGCTTCCCTGATGGAGAAAACCTGAAATTCAAACTTTAGTTAACCATTTCCACATTCGCAGTGGGCCTTTTGTTTATTTTGTATCAACCTTAACCATAGAAATACGCAGGCCAACTAAACATAGGGGCAAATGTGACGCAAGGAAAGAAGTGCTTCAGGTTTCACTAAAGCTTAGCATAGAGTTCATGCTAGTCCTCGTAAAAGATGGGGGGAAGTAGATAATTGTCAGGTTCCTATCCGCTGGAAGAAAAATGTTTAAGGTGATATGGCCAAAATCGCATCGGTGTACTTCTTTGGTTTTCCAAATGAACTAAGGGGTTGTTGCCACGTCTATCCTTACGATCGCCACAGTTTCAGCATGTGTTTAGTTTTTTCCATAGTTGCCGCACTTCATTAGCCAGATGGCCATGTCTCATAAACTCATAAAACAATCTTTTGCCAACTTTTCCCGCGATTGTGGCTTAAGTATTGTTGGCAACACTTTTATTGGATACCCATACATTGCCTAAGCTTAGTTCTGGCAAGATTAACGTCTAACCAAACATGCCATCTGCATCTAGTAACAGAATAGCATATACTACCTCCGGTCCTAATTAAGTGTCGTGGAAAGTATATTACGGAAGTACAAATTGCTATAGAGCTGACGACACTTAATTCGGATCAGAGGAGTACCTTATCTTCCAACCATTGCATGCAAAGTGCCCCCAACTTGTCATCAAAAAAACCAACACCTAGCTGACTGGCCAACAGAGGGATGTACTCAATTATTGCAAGTCGAACCCTCCAGTGCCTATCCTCTGCAAGTTCAACAATGGCCGGCAATAGAGATTGTGACAGCAAGTCAATTCCAATGACCTGAAAGATCACAACAGCATCAGCAAATGTGAAATGGGCAAGTAAAAAACACATCATACATCAGTCAGTAGAGGAAACAAATATTGATCCCTCCGTTTCTGAATGCATGATGGTTTAGAAGATTACACTCCAACCAAGATTCAGGTAAAAAGACTGCATTACTTATCTTCATTATGCATAATTGTTCAATGTTATGTGTTACTTTAGTCCATACTGACAAATGGCATTGAAATAGCCAAAGGGAGGGTTTTGTGAGGGAAATAGCTTAAAGATATCTTAAATCGTGCATGTATTTTAGAAATTAAATCTGATGTCAGAATAAATTGTACTTAGGGCGAATTTATTATATTCAGGTAAGTGTTTAGACCAGTACAGGTAAAGGCCTAGGGCAAGTAGGCCAACACCAGCTCATCCCACTTACAAAAAAGTTACTTTTTGTATATGGCTCGCAAACAAAAAAGTTCACAAAAGAACCAGCTACGAATTGTAAGAGAAGGCACACAAACTTCAACAACAAAAGACAGCACTGACCTGATTGACTTGGTCAAGCTTGCTGATTATGTTGAGCCGCACATCAGGAAATTCATCTTTCAGCAAAGAAAGAAAAATAGGAAGAAGCTGTTCAATGGTAGCATCCTGCAGAAAGCCACAGATGAAGCTGGTCAGATTTCCAAGGGTGATGAATTGCATAGTAAATGCATGAGGAGTAAAAGCTATTGGCAACAAATAATAACATTATCGCACAGTTACACAAAATAAATATATTGGATTTTTAGCGACTGCCGACTAGGGATAGAAGGGTAAAGCGAAGAAAATATAGTTTCATGCTGGGCCCAACATATCTTCATAACATACAGGTAACTGGCAAATGGTCCAGTGCATATGGAACACAAAGCAAATCATTTAAACAGATTAGAATTTCTCAACGAAACCTCCCTTCACATTGTTCAAGCTGAAATGCTGAGAAGTCCACGAAAACAATTCGAATAGGAAAGTAGTTATGCACTATTTCTCTTTAAAGTTTCAGTATTAAGTTATCAATACCAACTATTGTATGGACAACATAATGGAGGATCACAAGAGGACAATGAAAATTATATTTTATAAAATATCTATAGAGCTAAAGCCACAACAAAGATACTCATTCAAATGTAACGCATGTTAATTTGTTGGTGCATCATTGCTCGCACCTTCCCCAAAACAGGGGCCATTCCCATGATGACTGAAGCCAAAGCTGAGCGAACATGCTGAGACGAATCTGATGATAATTCCTGCAGATGCAATTGGCATGAGTTAGTCTGTAGACAATAACAGAAGCAAAATACAAATGATGTTAAGTAACTGCCCTGTCCCCCCACCTTAACACATGGAAGAATGTGCTGAATTGCAAGCTGCGGACTTAATATCCTACAGAACTTCGTAACTTTCCCGGCAGCTGCTATCCGCACTTCAGCCTCATTATCACGAAGGAGGCGAACATATGCAGGCACAAGGTCCGCCCTATTACCAAACATATGAGCACATGAATCAATCAGGTTAAAATCTATGTATTATAATAGATAACAACTTGCCCCATGTATATCCAAGTACCATTTACAGATATGGAAAATTCAAGTGTGTTAAAATAGATAAAAAACAACACTAACTTTGTCGGCTCAGGGCCAACAGCCTCGCAGAGCTCATACAATTGATTGGCAACCATATAACGGACACGCCAAGATTTATCCTATCAAAGGAGTCATGGAAGGAGTATAAGTAGTAGCACCACTGTTATAGTGCACTAACAACCATAGTTGAATTAAAAAAGCAATCGTGAGTAACCATAAACCTGTAGCAGTCAGAGACTTATATTCTAAAACCCTATAAAGACTAAATAGAAATGTCCGAGATGTACCTGGGAGAAATTGACAATGACTGGAAGGATATATGCTACACAATCTTGTGATTCCAACAATTTTCCAAGAGCAGCACAGCCTTCAACTGCCAATAAACGTACTGAATCTTGATCTGTAAATGAAGGCCAATAACAGTTTATAATCAAGGTCTCAATATGTTACTTATTGTACAAAATTTTGGACAATAAAATTGAAGGACTGCATTTTAGGGCTCATATATTGATCTTTTAGTAAATTCAAGCATAATGGAATAACCACTGAATTTAAAAAGTTTACTTTCATATCTTCAAGCATAGACAAAACAATATCATGTTCACAGCAAAGAAGGTAAAATAAAGCATTCCCATAACAAAATCATACGTAATCTCGTGAAAAGAAACAAAAGACCAAAACTGAGACAGTTAAAAGTACCACACAAATATGCAAACTACTACAACATGATATGTCAAATTTGACGATAGAAATAAGCAACACGTAATAAACAGAAGTCACAGAAGTACACTAGTAGCACCAAGGAGCAAGAAACTTGTTTATGTGATATTGGATCTAAGACGCCACTCAGAACCATTATATGTAGTTCAATCCATAGAAAAAAATCTTTAATTGAAAAAGGATATTCTCAATGTTAACGACAGTATCTCACTTGGTAATATTATAAAGTTCTCTTAAGTGATTGATTAATTTGATTGGTCTGAAAATCCAGACAACAATTTGACGATTCATCTCCAGCGTAGACTAAGGAAGAGACCACAAGATTACAGACACAATCATTCAGCCAACAAAATAACTGTTTATGGCAAATAAGTAAAATATATATGTTTTATTCCATTTTTTTAACAGATAAGCAACTATTTGCACGAATCAATAGATAACTATTTTATTAAATAATACATCAAAGATGTATAAGAACTAAGAAAATACCATCTTGGGTTAAATCGTCAAAGATTGACATGATTTCTGTCTTCAAATGGCTCTGCTCAACAGTGGCAGCAAACTTCCCAAGATTTGATGCAGCCGCCCTTCTGACCATAGGCATATCATCTTGGCACAACTGACCATAAATGGTTCTCAGTTCTGTTTTCAATGGTTCAGTGGCACTTGGATAGGCAATATGGAAAAGACCACAGGATGATACTCGAGCTGTAAACCACTCACCAGACGCTAGCCTCTGAAAAGAGTAAAGTCTGGTTAAACGGCAAAAAGATACCAGCAGAAAATACACATGTATTCCTATATTCATCTGAGCGCAGCAGTATTTATAATGAACAATCGTATCATGTTGGAGCACGTCATATGGCGAACACTATAATACAGATGCAGTTAGCTGAAAGGAAGGAAATAAGCAGAAATTATCACGCAAATATATATCTTACAAAGAAATAGAATGCTGAGGCGGGGAGAGTGCACACACATAAAACAAGATACATGATACAGGCAGCACACATGATAACAAATAAAAAAGGATGTTTCACTATTTATGGATGCCTTACCTTCACTACTGGAATGAAGAAGTCAACAATGTCATTTTCCTTCATCTGTGCACCAATACGGCACAATGACTCGACTGCTTTGTCTCGGACACAAGTCTCCTCCACCGTAGACAATGTCTCCAATGGTGGGAGCAAAACGTGAGCGTGTTCTACACCCCCGACATAAGGAATGAAAACGCCCAATTCTTCAGCCATCGCAAGAAGCACCTCATCTTCATCATCATTGTTTTCACTGAGGAAAGGTATCAGTTCCTTCCTGGTTCTTTCTTCCCCAAGTGCCCGTGCAATTGTGGAAAGTCTTCTGATAGAGTTCAGACGCAATTGAATATCTTCATTTTTAAGCTCATCTATCAGCACGGCAATTGGATAAAGAGGCTCATCGACCATAGCCATCAGGCTAATCAATTATTTCTACAACTGTAAAACAAGACACAACACTAGGACAAACATCAAGAGGGTATATTTGCTACCATGGTTCCAAAATAGCATAACTAGTTTAAGAGGTCAGGTCAAACATTAGAACTAACATATGCGTGACTCAACTAAGAGAGACAAAATATCTGTTGCCTATGTTGATTTTCTAAGAATATCAAACAAAGATGCCATTTATTGTGTGTAACTGGTTCAGGGGCAAACAATGATAATCCCATCAGCGTTCACAAGGCTACATAAGTTAACTTACTTTCTCATCGAAGATCTACAACAAAGGCTGCGAACATATAGTTTCCGCTGGGCGCTGGTTGTGTTGTGCCAGTGGATGAAAAAGCAACCCATATGAACCAATATAACCAAAGACACTATCAGCATTTCACGCATTCCAATTACTCTTATTTCAGTTTTCCACCTTTCCAACAAAATATTAAACACCAGATGCTGGGGAAATTAAAAACTGTGTGCACTGAAGAACCTCCTGATCGGGCACAGGATCGTTTAATCAAACAACGCCTTAGAAATAAAAAGAAAAGTGCGAGTACATCTGCACAATCTGGGAAACCAATCGAACCGAAGAGTGCAGTACAGCAGCGAACGTGTCACTATGAGGGACGTCCCACTATAAGAGAACCTACACAAACCTATGCTACCCATCCGGGAACCAATAGCTCTCCAAATCATCCCAAAACCAGACTCCCCGATCGCGCCGAAACCGGCGCAACCCCACCCTGTCAGGCTGTCAGGGCAGTGGAACAATGGATAAACCGAAAGGCATCGAGTAACGCCGGAAGGTGGAAGCCTAAATCCTAATTTCCCAGCACCCGCGGCGGGATCGTGGAGCGGATGCGCCTGGCCGCGGCGACGGGAGCGAGCCGACCACGACTCGGACCACAGATCTAGTAACGGGGCGGGGCAGGAGCGGAGCATACGGGAGCGAGGGATGTCACCTGACGGGATCAGATCGGGCTTCTGCTGGGGCGCCGGTGCCGGTGCCGAAGCGGGGCGATGAGCCGAGGAGGGAGGAGGTCGCGAGGCGTCGCCGGTAAGATTGTCTGGACGCTGTAGAATGGGACGTTGAGGTCGGGAGAATGAAGAGGGCTCCACTCTGGGCTGGGCCGGGCTGGGAAACCGGCCTTTTCTCGGTCAGATGGGAGGTTAAGAAAATCCTTCCTCGAGAAGAAAAGGGAGGGGATTTCCAACTTGCTTTTAGTCCCAGATCTGCCGCCGGAGGCGAGAACTCGTGGCCGCCGCCGCCCCAAACTTCCCCCCGGCCCCTCCCACGTAAGGAAAGTCCCAGATCTGCCGGCGGAGGCGAGATCTCTCAGCTAACCACGATTTCCTGTTTGGGTTTGAAGTATGGTGAAACTCAAGAGAAGAGACGTTCCAAGCACAACAAGGAGCAGGAAACTGCGTCTGGACGAGGCATCCAGGAGATTTGTCCATGGCGATCTACTCAGCCAAGAACTTGCTGCAGAGCTGTCCCCAAGCATCATATCGCTCGCCTCATTTGATGAAAATCAAGAGATCCATTCTGTATGCACAGGCATAGTTGTCCGGAACGATCAGCTGGGCGTATCTCGTGACATCCAAAGATTTGGCCGCACCTAGAGGTTTGGTTGCAGGCAATCATTTAGGTTTTATCCGTACATTGAAGATCAAAGCGCATCTGCCAAATGGGAAGGTGGCGAGTGCATCTGTGCAGGACTACACTGAAGCTTGCAGTGTGCTCTTCGTAACCACCAAGTCCACCCCTGATCTTCGCCCAGCATGTCTTGGAAAACAAATGCAGGTTGAGCCTTCCGCTCGGTTATTAGCTGCAAGTTTACGCGCGATGCCCATGTCGGACAACTTTTTGGTTTCAGTTGGGGTGCTGACTGAAGGTCCAGTTGGAGTTGAGAGCCATGGAATCATGTGGTCCACCTGCATGATCACTGTGTTTGAAAGCGGTGGACCTCTTGTTGATTTATTTATTACAACGCGGATTTTATACCACCGGTGATAGCTGTGCATAGGGTGCGGGCCGTTCGATTTGCATCCTATTTGCTCCCTTGATGAAAACCTGAAGAATAGAATCGTTCATGCATGTGACGGAGGTGGTTCTCCGTTAGCTACTCTGTTTGTCAGTCCGCTAGCCTGTGAAAAGTTGCTGCCATGCTTTTCAAAATTTGAACCTTCCCAAGTATTGGTCCCTGTCCTCTGTCCGCATCCGGTTGGCATAACGTTCTGTAACTTTTTGTTTTTATTTTACAGTACTGTGCGCCGGTGTGCGGTGATTGTTTTATACACCGCCTATATCACGAACTAAAAAATTCCATAAGGCTTGGGTGGGTTGGTCGTTCGCCGCAACCGTCCCGGATATCGTGCGGGTTGGATTAGTTTCCGAAGTTATTTTCGTTTTTTTTTTTGCGAAACAAGTTATTTTCATCTCCATGATGGTTTCTAACGCGAGATATGTTTAACTAAGCATGACCTAATTTCACTGTCACCGGTTGTAATGTTCCTGCTGTAAAATTATTATAGCGTGTTCCAAACTCGAAAAAGAACATTATACTTTTTAGAGAGAGAAAGAAAAATGGTACTTTTTGCTCAATGGAAAGGTCGAGTGCACATTCATATTTTTCAATTTACATAGGGTGAACCAATGCAGCTCAAGAATCCATTAGGGACAGCTGATCGGTAACCAATATTCTGGGTCAATATTCTGTTCATTTTCAGCTTAGCTCAAGAATCCACTAAACAACAACAAAACAGTCTGGGTCCCCTGCCGAGCCTCATCGCCATCACCAGCAGCTACCAAAAATTCCAGCTCGGTAACCAATATTCTGTTCATTTTCTGACCATGAAGGAAAATAAACAGAATAGATCATGAACCAAATTAGATCCAAAACAAAAACATCAGTTCAGATCATGGATAAATCTTTGATCCTGAGATAGAGATAGCATGGAAGAAAAATAAAAATCGCTGTAGCATGTACCTCTCTGAACGAATGCATGTAACACGATGTGCTTCTCCCTACTGAAAGAAACATAATACGGGAGGGGACATTGATCTTAAGCATTACAATCTGAAAATCGCAGCCGCTGACAGCAAGAATGCTCTTCAAACAAGTGCAGTTATTTCAGAAATAGAACCAACAAGATCTTATGCATAAACACAAGACCTCTCCAAGTCTCCATCATCTTCATCCAGTTTCATCCAAACTATCCCCCAGTCGACACGAGCTTTTGGTGAAAAAAATGCAAAAGCCATGCGAAGCAGGAGAAAAATAGCGAAGTTAGTACAGTTTTTTTTATTTCTTTGGAGAAGTGATTGAACAAATCGGAAGTTCCCTTCCAGCAGCTCGTGACTCGAAGAGAGAGGACACAAAACAGATCACCAAAGGGAAGGATAAATCCAGATTAATCCGGCGAGAGCGCAAGCAAAAGACATACTTGTTAGAAGCAGAGAAAGAAAAAGAACGGGAGTTCCTGCTCTGGGCTGCGGCCGGCGAGGAGCAGGTCGATGGAGCCAGCGGGGCTAGGACTCACCTCCGCTTTGGATTAGCAGTACGCCGCGGCCGCCCGCCGTTTGTCCTCCCGGACGCGAGCCACCCGCGGCCGCCCCTGTTCCATCTCCCAGCTCCGGCGCAACCCGACCCGGTTCCTGGAGAGTTCAGGCCCAACTCCTCCATCAAAAAGGGCCTCCCCTTCCGGACTGCACACCGTGGTGGACGAGCGGATGCAAGTGATACGGCGGCGCTGGCGTCCGTGCGGAAGGAGCAGGGGCCGTGCCGTGCGGGAGGAGCAGGGATGGCGCAGCACGGTGGGTGAGGCTGCGTGCGGGGCCGCTCGCTGGGCTAGCTCGGGTGGCGGGGGAGGACAGCGTCGGAGGGGCCCGGCTGCGTCTCTGGAAGTCTGGCGACGCGGGCGTGTGGATCTGTCGATCCCACTGCAACCCGCCCCGGAGAAAGCGTGCGTCGGTGTAGAAGGAACGACGCTACGAGGGAGCGCGCTCAACGCGGGCGGTGGTGCCGCGACCTTGGCGACACGATGCGGCAGAGCCGGGATGACCTCGGGGAACTCGCGGACCGGCCGGCGGCGGAGCCCGGCATATCGGCTGCATCCCTAGGCCTGGGCCGCCGCGCCGGTGAGATAGGAGGAGGGCCGCCGTGCGTGGGTCTGGGTGGCTCGCGGTGGCGGGGGATTGGGAAATAGCACGATGCTATGGGTGGTACTGCGTGGAGGAGAAAAACTCGACGGCATGGTCCAGTCCGTGACTGAATTATTACCATTCACCCGATGTAACGGCGTCAGCTTTACTCCTATCTCTGGTTCTCTCAATCCGTGCTCCCTATAGTTAATTCGATGGATGGATGAAGGTGCACAGCTACCACCGGTGGTAGCCCACTATTTCCCTTATTTATTATGTGGGAATCTTGTCGGATGAACCTCTGTATGAAAGAGGGAATAACCCCATTTGTACCAGCAAAGTTGATTATTGAATATATGGACAATCTTGGGCTCTGGAACTTTTTGAAGGATATTCCCACACCAGTGAACTTCAGTTCAGAAGGTACTTCAAGTCTGGATACAGTTATAAGTAGGTCAAGTCAAAATGGCTCAAGTGAGGGAAGTGGAAATAAGAACCAGGAGCCTTATGCATTTCCTACCAATGGGGCTGATGCCGATTGGTGTGACCTCGACCAAGAACTTGGTTCAGAGTTATCCCCGAGAATTATCTCCCTTGCTTCATTTGATGGAGAGGCATTGCATTCTGAATGCTCAGGAACTGTTATTGACAGACAACTGTCTTCTGCCTCTTTTCTGACGACGGGAAATTTGTTTAGATCATTACATCAAGATCTCTGGCACGATTTGACAATCAAAGTACGCCTTCCAAATGGCCAAGTGGTCCATGGGCAGTTGCTGTATTATTCGGGTCCTTACAGTTTATCTGTTGTGATCAGCCATTTCTTGCCGCCCTCCCTTGATCTTTGTGTATCATTTCGTGGCGACGACACTCAAGTTGAGTCATCTGGAGAGTTATTAGCTGTAATGCGGTGCTTTGACTCAGGCAAATTAATGTCCACGAGAGGGTCACTGACAGGTGGAATTCATGAGGAGGAAGGGCGTAAACTGTCCACGTGCAAAATCACTGAGGCTGCCAGTGGAGGACCACTTGTTGATTGTGATGGGAATATTGTTGGCATCAACTACTATGATGGGGAAATAAATCCATTCCTACCAAGTAATCTTATTTTAAAATGCTTGGGGCCTGATCTATACTGGGCTGCAAGTGAACGGAATACAAATGAGATAAAAGAATCTTCCACGCCTCATAGCGACGGTCCAAAAGTACTCACTGATGATGAACTTAGGCTTATACTTGCTCCCTGGCGACCTGATGCATTTAAAAATAAAGTAAATGCGATCTTAGAAGGTTTTGGTTATCCCTTGCCAAGTTTCGCTGAGAATGACATGTACTTGAAGTGGCATTTTGAAGAGGAATTTGGCGGAGATATTTGTTGTGAACCCACTAAGAGAGTCACTTCAAAGATGTCTCGAAGTGTTGTGGCACTTGCCTCCTTCCTTCGTGTAGAAAAAACTGATAGTTCTGGGGAATTCATAAAGGGTGGAAGAAAGTTTGCTTGCACAGGTGTATTTATTGGATGCGATGGATCCACTACAAGGATCCTGACCTCAGCAAGTTTGATTAGAAGTTCCGGTGATGAAAATAACATTCATCCTGAATGGATGATTGAAGTGTGCCTTCCAAGTAAGCGACGTGTCCATGGACATTGCAACATTATAGTTTACAGGATAATGTGGCTATTGTTAGCATCAAGGGTGCCCGCAGTTGTCGTGCAGTAGAACTCGATGCAACATCTCAATCTGAGGTTGGAGCTCAGGTAGTAGCTCTAGGCCGTGGCTTTAAATCAGGCAAGTTAATGGCCACAAATGGGGCTGTGACAGGCAAACGTAGAAATTTGGTCGCAGAGTGCTTCAGATATCCACCTGTAAAATCACCAAGGCTGGGATTGGAGGCCCCCTTGTTGATTTTGATGGGAACTTTGTCGGCATGAACTTTTATGGCATGGAGCAAACTCCTTACGTACCAAGGGTTAGAATCCTGGATATCATGAAGCGTTTTAATGCAGAGTGGGATGTTCCTGTCGAGACTCCAGACAAGTTTCCTAGCTGGCCCGTTCCTGACCCAGAATGGTTTTATCCGTCTCGTTACCCCGGCGAACCTCATTATGCAGAATTTGTGTTAGAGTAAAAATCTGAGTAGAAGTCTTGTTCTTGTATTTTATTTTAACAGAATCAGAGTAATAGTGTCGTGCTTTTTTATTTTTACATCCATGTACTGGAAAAAGGAGGGGTTTCCAGACGCGGACGAATAGCGCTCTGGCGCGTTTGGTCCGTTTACCATAATTGAATGCAAATTTTTCTGATAATGTTGATAACATGACAGCTGCGTTGGTAAAATTGCTGGTTTGATTCGACTGAATAGAACAAACAACTATGCGATATTATTGTCAATTACGGAGGGAAACTTGCTGCAAAGTCCATACATTTAAAAGAAAAAAGTATTGAATAAAAATCCCCATATGTCTTATCTTTATGATAGTTTTTTTAAAATATTTTTCTGCCAATTTACCCTGTCATAAGTGGCCATAGTGGAGATTACTCCTTACGTACCAAGGGTTAGAATCCTGGAACTCATGAAGCGTTTTAATGCAGAGTGGGATGTTCCTGTCGAGACTCCAGACAAGTTTCCTAGCTGGCCCGTTCCTGACCCAAAATGGTTTTATCCGTCTCATTACCCCGGCGAACCTCGTTATGCAGAATTTGTGTTAGAGTAAAAGTGTTCGCTTGTACTCCCTCCGTTCCACAATATAAGATGTTTTAGCCATTTGTCACGTGCACATGTATAGATATGTATCTAGACATATTTTAGTGTATACATGCACTCTTTTTAGTCTGAATCTAGACAACATGTGTGCTAACTAAAACATCTTATATTGTGGAACGGAGGGAGTATAATATATGAACAGAATCTGAGTACAAGTCTTGTTCTTATATTTTATTTTAACAGAATCAGAGTAATAGTGTCGTGCTTTTTTATTTTACTCCATGTACTGGAAAAAAGGAGGGGTTTCCGGACGAGGACGAATAGCCATCTGGCTCGTTTGGTCCGTTTACCATAATTGAATGCAAATTTGCTGATAATGTTGATAACATGACAGCCGCGTTGGTAAATTTGCTGGTTCGATTCGACTGAATAGAACAAACAACTCTGCGATATTACTAACTATATGAAAGCTGAGCAATTTCGCGAGCTGTGAGCGTTCGGCTACTGTTCTAAGGAACAGTAGCTACAGTGCTGAACAGTACCGCGCGGAGGGACCTATTTGTAATTTCCAGAAAACTGAAGGACTTCTTGCAAAAACGCCACAATTTCCCTCCCTCTTCTCTCTCCCGCGCGGTGCCGAGCCCGCGGGCGACGCCGACACGCGCCGCCGCCGCTCTGCTCTTCCCCTGACGAATCGACGCCCGCAGGGAGCTCCGCCGTCGTCGCCTCTGTATATATCCTACCCAGAGGCGCATTCTTTCCCATCCCACCGACAGCACCACCTCCTCCCAGATCCCCTTTTCCGCCGCCCGGCGATTCTGGCCGTCTCCGGCGACTCCTCGCGCCGCGGACCACCCCCAGAGAGAGCAGGAAAGACCCGCGCAGCTCGCCGGCGTCCTTGGAAACGAAGAGAAGCTTTGGCGTCGCCTACATCGGCGGCGAGGTCGGGCTCGGACGGCTAGTTCGGCGCCTCGAAGATCCCAGAGCGACGCAGCGGCCACCACGTTCGGACGCCGCCTCCCCCATGACAGTTCCATAGGTCATATATTTCGAGCATTGCATTAATTACTTCTCTTTGTACAGGATCCAGCTTTGCATTTTGAGTTCCTAATCCTAGCCAATTATGTAGGTGAGCTATCACTGCTTGACTACAGTCTACTTGTATACCCTCCTTCATGAGTAGCGGCCTCCACTATTTTCTTGTCAAGGTCATACTGCAGCCAACAAAGCATCCATGGGTAGGTGCCGTTTCCCTTCATAATTATAGTATTCGCCAAGTCAGATTCTTGCTTGAGCTAATATATCCCTCTGACTGTAAACTGGAAGCAGAATTCCACCCTTGCCCACTACACGCAGTACAAGCCGTCCGTCGTCGGAGTTATGTGATTGATTGAAGGCGCTGCACCGCCTATTCAGTGTTGGTCCTGGTAGTAACCTTCCCGTAATCAGAGAAAAAATGCAGTCAACATAAGGTAACCGAATAGTCTGGACTCGCCACCCATATTCATCAGATAACTACAATGTTGCTATTTGCTGTCCTACTACCATCCTTCTTTCAGTGTAAGTTTGCCTCGAAGAAGCAGTGTCCACCTTCATTGCCCGCAGAATTCTTCGGACAGTCGACGTGCTAGAGATTAGATGCCCAAGGCTAGTTGCAGTTGCTTACTGAATTCTTCATCTTGTGGCAGCTCATATTTGGAGTTGCGTAGCTGATCCTTCCAGGCATTATAGCTCGTCACCGGGAGATATTCTGGTGCCTCCTGTTTTTTTCGGGTGATCGACGCGGAGTGTAGATTCTAGAGTGATGCTGATATATTCGTGGTAGTGATTCTAGAGTGTATCTTCGGGCGGTGGCATTATTTGTCTGATATCTTAATTAAAGCACCTCATTTTAACAGTGCCAATCCTGAATAAAATTTTGCTTTATTGAACAAATTACAATATTTATACGGCACAGATAACGGGATTACTCGACCTCCTAAAATTTGAACATAGGGTCCATAAATCACTATCACACCGCATAGGCTGTAATTTACAAATAGGTCCCTTCGCGCGGTACTGTTCCTTATTTGCTCTGCACTGTTTTGTTCAGTTGCTGTTCCTTGAGTGTTAAAAGTGTGAGTTCGAACGCCGTTGGGCTGTTCGTGGTGTTGTTGTAACTTGTACTCTATTCCCCCTACCTTTAATGAATAAGCCAGAGCTCCTGCCGTTGCCGGTCAAAAACTACCACACCGCCTAAAATTTGAACATAATGGCTGTCCGGGTCTCCACGTGAGTCAAGTGTGGCAAACCCTATTTGCCACATAGGTCGGAGGTTAATCCCTCCCACACCCCCCACCCCACCCCCACCCCGGTGGCGGAAGCGCCGAAGAAGGAGAAGACGCGACCGGAGAAGGAGAAGTCGGCTGCGAGCGCCGGAGATGGAGGCCGACCTTGCCACGGGGACGGCGCGGCTCGCCTAGGTCGCCGGCGGCCAGGCGAGGAATGGACCTCGCCGTAGTCGGTGATGACGTGGCTCGCCGTGGCGCAGGGGCAGGCGAGGGAGCAACTTAACGGTGGGTCGGGTGCGTGGTGGCCGACGCCGAAGAAGGTGGGTTGAGGGTGGGGTTAGAGGGATGGGGGCGGTGGAGCAGCGGAGGCCGCGGCTTGGGCAGGGCGGAGCGCAGAGGCGGCGCGGCAAAGTAGCAGGGCGGAGGAAGAAGGAGGCGGAGAAGAAGGTGGTTGGGGGTGTGCGGAGCGGCGCAGGTTGAGGGATAGGAGCTCCCGTCAGCGTGACCGTGGGCTCTTAGGCTTTTTTTTTTTTTGAAAGAGAGTCGTGTACAAGATCAACCAGATGAAGAACAAACACACACGAACACACGCACAGGCCACTCCAACCACGACGACCATGGCGCCACCACGCACCGAAGCAGGAAGCTCAGCCAACCTTGTTGTAGAGCCGCAGAAGCCAACCGACGCAAGCGCCGGCATCTTGACGCTGAACGAGCATCGACGCAGAGCCGCCTCCAAACCACCATCGCCGCCTCACGCCGGAGGCGAAGACGACGGCTCCACCTATCTTCCGCAAAGCCCACCAAGGACGCCGACGAAGGAGAGTACTGCACCTGCAAACTCCCAGCGGATTTGAGCAAAAGCACCGCCTCGCACGCCGGCGAGGGAAGAAGGACCCCTAGATCCAGAGCCGTGGCCGCCAGCACGGACGCCGGCTCGAGGGGAGGCACTCCACGGCTCCGTAGAGCAGCAGACGCGCCAGAGACGGCAGATCTGCCCGGATCCTCCGCCGGAGCACCGAGGGCAGAGGAGAGGACCGCCGTCTCCAAAAGCTTCTCCGACCACGCCTCCACCTCCAACGCACCGCCAGCAAGCAACCCACGCACACCTAAGCTATGTACACGCCGGGATCCGTCGATTCCCCGTCCTCCCGCCGCCGGAGCGGCC
The DNA here is from genome assembly GCA_947311845.1 of Poa pratensis. Taxonomy (NCBI): domain Eukaryota; kingdom Viridiplantae; phylum Streptophyta; class Magnoliopsida; order Poales; family Poaceae; genus Poa; species Poa pratensis. The sequence continues at coordinate 31,847,559 of CAMZMU010000079.1, read as the reverse complement.
GCGGAGGGCGAGAGATCGAGCGGATCGCCGGCGGCGAGCTCGACCGCGCGGGTTTCGCTCAAAAAGTCGCCTTGTTCACTGTAGAGGTGGGGAACGAGGGAGGGGTCCGGATGAATGCTCGGGCTCTTAGGCTTCTCGTGTCGCTCACGATCGGAAACTGAATACCGCGATCGGAAACATGATCGGAAACGAGTCTCGACAAAGGACACATGATCGCATCGCATTCAGGCCGTGCTGCCGATCCCGAGTCCCATCCTGATCCCGAGGCCACACACGTCTCATGATCCACAAATTCCAGAGCGCCGACAAGAGGTGACACTGTTGATGGTGATCGCCAAAACAGGTATTATGTGAGAGGACATGACACTGCTGATTAGCAGAACAACTCCTAATTTCACCGACACTGCTAATTTCCTTTCATATGACTCCTATTCCTAATTCCTAAATTCTAATTAACTTTGGCAGGGATCCTTAGAGATCGGTTCTTTCATCCTCGGTCAAAGGTCAGTTCAACCGGACACGAGACTAGGTGAGTTAAACGATTTGTTTAATTGCCAAACATTGACGCATAATCTCCAATTGGTATCTGATACTGTATCATTTCAATTTTACACCATTCGTATCTTGTGTTTCAATAATACATATTTGAGTCATCATGGGGAAACATCAGTCTGGTTTCTAGAAGTGCAATAGAAAAGATAAAGAACATAATTTAATTAAATATCAAAAAGGTGCTATGGATGGGTTTATTAGAAACTAAATATCACAAGTGTCATCTGGTAATCAGTATGTCGAATCCTTCTACCTTGCACTTGCAATTGTTCCTTATAATGATTCCAGAGGGTTAGACAGAGATAGATAATATTGAGGTATAGGAAGATCATCTTGATGTTAATTTGAATAATTCACCCGTGGTGCGGATGTTGATGATTCTTTTCAGTATGATATATTTGATCCAAGAAACTGGGATTCTCTTGATTCTAAACAGATTGATATTTTAGGACAAGAAGGTTCAAATACCAATCGTAGGTATATGGCGATTTTCGTGGCCCATTTTTACGGCCAATTTTTGGCTGCTCTTCAAATAATAAGGGTCAGTCGGTTTTAAGGGATCTACATGGGTCAGTTTTTCTTTTTGTCAAAACCATGAACTAGTGGCTGTACGGGCCAGACCGTTTGAAGGGATCTGCTAGTGATGTTCTAAGGTGGCCCAACAAGCCACAGAAACACTGCACACGCACTCTGACAGGATTGGCATACACTTGACGTCTTGACCTCTCACACATTACAGGGCATGTTGATGCCTGTGTGGTTCCCCATAACTCGAACACATGGACGTCATAACAAATCTCTATAAATGCAGTCCCTTTTCAATCATTTTCAGTTGAGGTACAACCAACACTTGCAACATGGCACCCAGTGAATTTTGTTGAGGTACAACCAACACTTGCAACATGGCACCCAGTGAATTTTGTTCTGTATGTATTCACTCCATAGTTCCAAGTTAGTCCACTGGCACTGGCTTCATAGCCTCGGCTTCCTTCCTCAACCCCTCGAACAACGCCGATGATAAGTATCGCTCCCCCGCGCTTGGATGAATAGTCTGAAACCACAATGCACTGGTCAGTCAGCCTTCTGAAACTCCTCCATGTTAACATTTATGATATATTTCACAAAGATGGGTATGTATGTATATGGCATACCACGATGAGCTTCCCTTTGTTTTCCGGCCTCTTAGCGAGTTCGATGGCTGCTACTGTGTTTGCTCCTGATGATATCCCCACCTGGCAAAATTTGTAACCAGTTCAGCAACAGTTTGATGTAATCATATTCATTTTCACATGAACCAACAATCTAATCAGGTGAGATCGCCTTCAGTTATTTTCCTCTCCAAGAGAGCATCCCTGATGTTAATACATTGATTGAAGATAGCAGCGGAAAATATGTTTTTTGTGACTTACCAGAAGACCTTCTTTCAGTGCCAACTGTTGCGCCATCTTAACAGCATCCTCACCTTTCACCTATTGCATGCACATATTCAGTAAGATTTGTTGATTTATATAACATAACATTTGTCTCAAATTGATTCCTTACCTCAAGAACCTTATCCATTATATCCATGTCTAAAATATCTGGCTTGAATCCCACTCCATTTCCAGTTATGAGGTGAGGCCCTGCAATTAGGTTCAGTTAACAATGTGAGCAGAAACTAAGAATACAGTATATAGTATGAAAAATAAGACGAGTATATCGTCTACAGAAATTGATAGCCTACCTGGCTTGCCACCATTCAGAACATTTGCTTCAGCAGGTTCAACTCCATAGATCTACACACAAACATATACAGGCCTTGAATTTCACGATGTCCTGGAATAAAAGGTTAAGGAATTCATGAGGAATACCTTCACATTGGGGTTCTTCTCTTTGAGGTACTTGCCGACACCAGTGACGGTGCCGCCACTCCCGATCCCCATGACGAAGATGTCAACCTGCCCAAGCGTGTCCGCCCATATTTCCGGACCAGTCGTCTCGTAATGTACCTGCAAATTTTGATGAACAACATAATTAAGAACACAACACGCAAGATGAAGTCCTAACATTCTAGAAGATGAATTGCCGTTCCTGGTTCCAAAAAGAGAGAGGAATTGTCTTTGGTCGTTTGACCGGGGACTAGTTTTGTGGATCCCAATGGAAGCTTTATCCAAATAAACTTGACAAACATACATTTTGAAATTTACAGTAAAGAAATAGTCTAGTATTGGACTATTCTAATCACAAGAAAAGTGAACAGTCCAATATTGTACACGCATATGACAGAATAAAGAAAAGGTACACTAACCTTGACGTTGGCAGGATTCTCAAACTGTTGGAGCATGAAGGCGCTAGGATGGTCCTCGTAGAGCTGGGTCGCCTTCCTCACCGTCCCTCCCATCCCTTTCGCGGGGTCGGTGAGCACGAGCTGCGCACCGAATGCCTTCATGACTACCCTCCTCTCGAGGCTCGTGTAGGACGGCATGGTGAGCACGAGCTCGTACCCTTTGAGCGCGGCCATGAAGGCCAAGCCGATGCCCATGTTCCCGGATGTGGGCTCGATCAACGTCGTCTGTTTCAGAAGCGACTTACCGTTAGTTACAGATCCATACAGAGAAACAAAAGCTGCCTGGTTTGTTTTACGACAAAACTCTGATTTTTTGTCAAAGCAGGCACATTGAAGGACTGCTTTGTAGTTTTAGTGTCATTTCCATGTGAAGCTCAATGCGGCTGTGTAGTAACTCATAAGATTACTGACCTTCCCTGGGGTTATCAGCCCCTTCTTCTCCGCGTCTTCAATCATGGAAATTGCAGGCCTGAATAGATGATGCCGCAGAATATTAATCACACTAGATAACATAGGCGTAATATATAATTTTTACCTCAAACAGTACTGATCAACATAAAAAGGTTGGTGATTTTCTTATCTCCTTTTTCCAGGCTAGTTTCGGCGCATGTATATATACTTTGTCTGCAACTGAGCAGAAGACTCTTACTGTATGAATTAAGGATCTTAGATCTAGACCAAAACAATTTGTCCCAATGGAATGGGGTGAAGCCAGGTTGCCAGCTTCACTAGGATAAGTTCAGGTGTGGAATGTAAATACTCAATAGAGAGATCTAGACCAGGATGGAGCATCGTACTAGATTGCAAAACCAGACTTCAATTAATTAACTATCGCCCAATCAGAGTGCATCTCTATCTAATTCCTTGGATCCCAGTGCATATCACATTCAGTCACATTCAGGCAGACAAGAGTACATGGATCCGGAGCCCCACTTGTCCCTTTTCATATTTTTTTCCTCGAGAAAGCGACCGGGTCGAGGATATTTCTATAATTTCTAGCTGGTAGATCAGAACAACAGTTTGGTCTATGTTCTCCAACCAGGGCATGTATATTATCATCAGTGTTAGTATGACTGTATGACAGATTTATTCCGGCCACTAGAAAATGAAACCGATCCCTGTCAGCCACATGATACTCCAACTATCGCATATATGTCGTCCACGGCATTAGATTAGCTTGAAGGAATGATCATGTGTGACCACGTGAGCAGGAGATTAATCATCGTAACCATGCAGTATTACGCGGAGACAAGTTTGCGAATGAATGAGTGGGAGTACTGGCCTGTCTTTGACGCTGAATGATGGCTGGAGGAACTCGAGCTTAGCGGCGATCCGGGCGCCACACCCCTCCGTGACCTTGTTCAGGTACACCATCGGCGTCCGGCCAATCAGCTGCGCGCCAAAGATCAAGATTAGCAGAGACGAAGCCAGAACAACAACCAGCTGGCAACTAAGGAAGAAGAAGGGTGTAGGTACGTGGGCGGCAGTGTCCCTGATGTTGAGCACGGGATCCTCCTGCTGCTGCTGATGCGGCTGGGTGGAGAAGAAACTAGACCACGAGCCGCCAGCGCCGGAGATGGCCCTGCTGCTGACTGATCCTGCTCCTGCTCGGAAGAGAGACTTGTTCCTCCTCGCCAGCCTCATCACCATCCTCTCCATCTCTCACTCACTCACTCGGTAATACTTCCTGCTACTAGGAATGTTGTGTTTGTAGCTAGCACAAAAGAAGAGCTAGCTAGCTGATATAAGTAGCCGAGTGGAGTGGTGTGAAGTGAGGAGATGCTCGCGGTTGGTGAATGGTGAGCCGCTGTGCGTCAGTGCGTGCTAGGTGCATAGTGGAGGCCGGCGGCTTGCAATACCACGTTCATCGTCCATGCCAATTCAACTCAAACAACAAAACGAGGAATCTAACGCCGGCTGCTCGATTTTGAGGAGCCAGGTCAAGTGCCCCTTCCCTGCCGGCCCATGGCGGCCGGCCGGTTGGGCGCACGCGAGCCAAATGTCAATTAGCTTCCTTGTTCTTTGTTCTACGGCTTTTGCGAGCACTTTCGTCCTCCTCTCTAGCACGAGGGATTTCGGGAGAGGAGAGGAAGGCAAAATCAATGAGCAATGGTTGCCTCCTGTAAAATCACATCAGGCTCGTTATCTTAATGACAGAAACCAAGTTCAAACTACCATGTAAAAACTTACTTAGGGCACGAACATTGCATGGCGCCTGGGTAGACGCTTATGAATAAAACAATAATGATTTAATACTAAGCGTTGTATAAGAGTCTTTGTCTCCAACGCTAGCAGCAGCATACGGACGCTAAACTTTTTTTTTCCGGCGCTCTGCTGGGCAATTCCTTCGTGCGGGGAAAGACGAACGGCCAGAGCGTCGGGCGCCTGAGTTTGCGGCGACGCTAGGCAGAATCCCAGGATAGGACGGGATATTTTTTTTGAAATTCCTTAAACATTACTCAAAAGATATTGTTTTTGTTACAATCTCGTTTTGCCAGTTCGAACAGAAAAGAGGGAACAGCCCCAAACATCACTATGTCGCTCAACGAACAACGGCCTACTTTTGCAAGTTCGTGGGCAAGAGTATTGCCAGATCGATGGACTTTACTGAAGATCACATCCGGCAGAGCACGAGTTAAACTTTTAATCTCCTTCACAGTGGCAGATATTGCTGATTTGCTGCTACCCTTTAGATTGAGTTCATCTACTAGCATGGCACAGTCACTCTCAACCTGAATCGGTCCGGCATATTGCGTAATCACAGACTGCATGGCAAGCAAACCGGCAATGGTATAGGATGGGATATTAGCGTAACGGACAGGAACTTTTTCCTAACGTCTCCTCTTAGCGCCCCCATTGTATGTGCCCTTAATGGTCACACGAGGTACCTAGTACTCACTCCGTTCCAAATTAGATGACTTATATTTGTCTAAATGTAAATGTACCTATACATGTAACATGTCTAAATACATCCACATGTAGACAAATCGAAGTCATCTAATTTGGAACGGATGGAGTAGTAGGTAAGTAAATCTGGAAAATAAAGGCTCAGTTAAAAATTAAGATTTTTATATGGTTACTTCATAAAAAGTTATTTTGACAAAATATAACTTGGCTAAAAAAATTGGCAAGGAAATATTAAGTGTTTTTTTATGACAAAGAGGAAACAATACAACATCTGTTTATATCTTGCCCTTTTGCAAAATCTTTTTGGCGTATTGTGCTCATAACCTTTGATATTTCTCAACCGACCAAGATTACTAATTTATTTGGCGAATGCGATTGCTAAAGAAAAGATAAATCTCAAATTTGAGTGGGTGTTTGTGCTTTACTTTGGTGACTATGAAATATGCTTAATGATTCCGTTTTTAACAAATAAAATCTCCCTCTTTTTGCAGATTATCCCTTCAGCTTCATATTGATCCGTACATGGCCCTTTCTCCAACTGGAGGATCCTCCGTACGAGGGACATGGATCTAGGGGCAACCGTTTCCAAACGGTTGCGCGTGACTTATACAACCAGTGCGGCTGGCTACTTGTTCCTAGATTATTATGTTGATGCATAGGTGTTTCGAAATGTTATCTTTTTCGTTAGTTGATACATGTCTTAACCTTATGTATCTGTGATTTGTACTCTTGTTGAATACTTGTGAATGGGGTAATAAAATCCGCCTAAATACTTGTGAATACACTTATATACTCGTGAATGGGGTAATAAAATACTTGTAAATACACTTATATACTCTTGTCTTGACCATCGGCGTCCGGCCAATCATATGCATCAATTTATGCAAAGGCCGGTACTATCCCCTTTTTGAACACACACTTCCGCTTCGATATGCCGCCTAAAGTTAAACACAACAACGACTTATATCGCTCCGTACCCCTTCATAAATAATGTGCATGATGGTCATTTACTAATTTTTCAATCGTCATTATCGATTAATTAAGTTGTATCTAGCCCTGTACAAACATGTATCTCCGATTGATTTTGTACAAACTCCGTACATTGCTCATTCGTATTCGTACGTACTCTATACATCATTGTGGGTTGGTCGTTGTCCCTCATGTTCATGTTGGCTCATGTCTCTTGTCGGTGACAAGCGGTAGCATGCCCTCATTGGTGGCCGCCAGCCCGGGAGCGGTGTGCACTAGGGTTTTGTCACCCGGGTGTAGCGATGTAGACGAATTGGATCTTTTGGTTACCATATCCTCTACCACATTTTTTCATAGTATTCAGAGCGGAGCGGATAATACTGTTGTGTATTCGGAGGTGGATATATCTAGTCGCAGATTCAGAACGAAATGGAGCGTATTTGGGGTGGAAACAAAATTAATCGGATATGTGCGCACATAAGTATATCGATAAACCATACAACCAAAAATAATTGTTTAACAACATAATAGCCTAACAAATTTATGCCCAATAGTTGGTATAATGAATATATAAGTGTATTCGCAAAAAAATGAATATATAAGTGAGTTCTTATCGAATGGAGAAACTTGGCGACTCACTAACTACTAGCTATCCTCTATTTGCTCAGATGTTTCGATAGAAAATCAGATTATTCGGTTTATAACAATCGGATAATTTTATTCTATTTTCGGATAATCCATATCCGGGGCTATGTGACATACCATGCATATCCTATACCGTATCCGGGTGTCAAGTTTAAAATCAAATATCCTTATCCGTCGGATTTCTTCAAATTGGACATGGACTTTTTAAAAGGAATTCAGAAGCGAATTCGGTGCTAAAATATCCTATCCATTTTACACCCCTACCCATGGTCGTACAGAAACTTTCATTGCCACAATAGACTAGCGGATATTGCACATAGAAATATAAACCAACAGAGGATATAACACTATGAAATTAAGTAGCTAACCATGGTAGTTATACCCCTAATTTTCGTCAGAGCTAGCGATAGTCCGCGATGGGCTAGACGACGCCCGTCTCCAACAGGGCGGAAAACAAAAGACTACATCTCCTAAGCACATTATTATTGTTTTTCTACATGTTTTTTATTGTCGTTAGTAGTTATGTACGTGACCTGCCTCCTCGTGGTGTGATTTTTTGAGTCCCACCAGACGTAGACGGTCATGTTCCAATCGGGTCCTCCTATACCTCGCCTTAAGCGAGTTGGGGCAACACTCGCCGCACTCACCCGCCTCGCTCGCACGATTCCTCCACATGGGTCGGCCCACATGTGGGGTTCCCCTTATTTCTTATTTTCTTTTTTGGATTTTTCTATCTTCCTCAATAATGCCTGAACAAATTTTATTTATTTTACTTCCTTTTTTCCTTTGTAAGTTTGTAGTTGTGGACTACGTGAATTTTTTTTCATTCCGAGAGCGTTTACTTTGAACGTTGTGAACATTTTTCGAATGCTGAATAATTTTTTCAACCTTCATGAATATTTTCTCAAACATTTGTGAACCTTTTTTTTATAGGTGAACACTTTTTGTCGAAAATGTTCACGGCAATAAATGTTCCTGAGTAAAAATAATTCACGGTTAAAATATTCAAGGGTAAAAAAATTCACGGTAAACAATGTTAAGGAATATTTTCTCAAAAGTTTAGACTACATGAATATATTTTTTGATCCCATGAACATTTTTGAACTTGAGAGTTTATTTTTGAGGAACATGAACATTTTTTTGAACACCCTGAACACTTGTTTCCAGCTTCGTGAATATTTTCTTGAACATTTACGTTTGTTCGTGTGTTCACGATTAAAAAAAATATGTTCACCCAAAAAGCATGAAAAAGAATGAAATTGAGAAAAATAAATAGAAAGAGAAGGAAACGAAAATGAGAAGGAAATCATGGAAAATAAAACGAAAAAGAGAATTGGAAAAATCGAAAATAAATATTATACAGAGAAATATATCAAAAAAAGAAATAGAAACAAAGGAAAAAAGAGAGAAAAACTGAAAACGGTGGGAGGCCCATGTGGCCGATCTCTACCGACTCGCTCTAACGTTTTCATTTTTGTCGCTCAACTTCTTGGGCATGGGCCGCAGTGCAGCACATACCAAATATTCCTTTAAAAAAATGAATATTTGTTTTTTTAAACTTTAAAAAATGAATAGATACAGTCCGTCTCTCTGAAAAAAAAACATCTTGGGCAAATCGACTCGCCGAGCTTCCACCCCTTTTTTTAGATACAAGGCATCACTGCCCTACTTTAACTTAATAAAGCAACCAAGGTTCACAATACGGGATACAACTGCTGCGGCATACAGCTTAGCCGAACGAACGGAGCAAGTTTTGCAAGGGTCCGGTCTCCCCGCTAACAAACCGGAGCGGCAAAGGAAAACAGACGATAAGAAGTAGAGAAAAGCAAGTAGCCATCTAGGTAGCACCAAGTCCTGTGTCAACTCCGAGTAGATCCTCTTAAGCCCGCTGGAGAGCTCCAGCAACAGCTCCTTGTCTCGCTTTTTTGAGAGACTTTCCCACATCTGTAAGAACATAAATAGTTTGTATATAAGGTCAGATGGATGTTTGGGAAGTTTAGCTTCTATAGCTAGCTTGTTACGAGTCGTCCACATGACCCAGCAGAGCACCGAAAACAGCACCCAGCTGATTCTGCGCTGCTGTCCCAACAAAGATTGAACAATAGCAAAAAACTGGGGAAAATTCGCCGGACACCAGCTGCACCAAGCAGCCTCCGGATCACACTCCAGCCAAGTTTGGCAAAAACACACGAAAAGAACAAGTGGGAGGCATCCTCAACTTCCCCGCATCTAAAGACTACATTCTTGCTTGTGCCACAGCCCTCCTCAGAGCTCAGGCAATTCTGACCGTAGATAAGGATTTACAGTCAATCTCGGCCGTCGATTTCTTACCTCGCGTGTGGTATATAAGTCGTGCCCGCGCGGTAGAAAACCCTAGCCGCCGCGCCCACTCTCTCCTCGCTTACGCGCCCCGCCCCTGCCCCTCGCACGCTCCCTCCCCGCCCCTCCTCCTCCTCCTCCTCCCTATCGCCGCCTCGCTGGCCTCTTACGTCCTCCGACCTTCGTCTCCGGCGCTCCATCTGCAGCCGCAACCGCAGTCACGAGGAGGACCACGCGGGAGAGCGCCTTTGTCTCCGACAGTCGATCTGCAGCCACAGCCGCGAGGCGGACCTCGTGGGGAAGCTCCAGCGTCTTCTTCACCCAGCCGTCCGCCTCCCCGTCGCCAGCGAACTCCTCCGCCGCCGAGCACCCTCATCCGCGTCTCGCCTCTCCTCGGAGCAGCTCGTTGGCCGCCACCACCCGGCCGCCGCCGCGTCCCAGGTTGCGTGTTGAAGGTCCTCCGGCCGCCATCCTCTTGCAGCGAACCTCCAACCCGTCATCCACATCTCAAGCAAGGTGTTGTGCATGATCTCTCCTACGTCTCTTCTTTTGTGTGTGTGCTTATGAAAATAGTAGGCTATTAGCTTTAATTTGGTCCTCTGTGAACGAAGAATAGGGGTAAAATTATGTTCTCATTTCTCTCCATTATTCTTTTGGTTCAGATGTGTTATGGAAGAAGATGAAGTTCTAGAGAAGATAAGGCCTTGATGTTCTAGAGGTAAATGTTACAGCCTTTTCATATCTGAACCGTAGTGCAAGCTAGGGATCCGTGTTATTAGCCTTTTCATAGCGTACTCTTTCTCTGTGCTACAGATTGGATCAATTTGAGGTTTGGTTGTTATTTTTCGTTTCTCTCCCATTCAGTCCATTGATTTGTATGTGCAGTCTGCTTTTATTTCTAATAGACTTATGTGGATTGTTTTGGGTCTTGCCTAGGTCCGGAGGTATGTGGCTGCTGTTGGTGCATATGTGGGGGAGCTAATAGGTGCACATACGAGGATTTGCCAGCAGTGGTGGTATTTAATTCTCCATTCATATGTTCAGAAGTATGAGCTTTTCTTACGTGATTCATAGGTTTGAATTGGCTCTCCTATCTTCATGGATTCAGAAATTATTATGGGTTTTGCCTGTGCGATGCACCAGTTTGGATTAGAAATAGACTAAAGGTAACTACTTTTTGTCTTGGATCCTGCCATCTGACCCAATGTATGCATGCTTTAAAATATTTGTGTTGCATATTCCTGTTTTTGTCCCTTTGGATTAGTGAGTGTTGTTCTTAGTTGGGATATGAGAAATCAGCCGTTGGAATAACATCTTGACTGTCTTCATATCATACTTCTGCTGTAATTTGTGTTCTGACCTTCCAGTTATGTAAAACATGTGATCCTTCTTTTTTAATATTTAGTTCCACCATGGTGATGACGGCAAATCCACCACTTTTTATTTGGGTTTTATTCAGTACTTAAATGTATCACTTTGTTGCGACTTTATATGTCTTTCTAATTATTTTTACACTTCCATTGCAGCTGCAATCTGTTCAATATTATCTCGGATGTATTTCCTTTTTTGGGGCTTGTGGTTGTTCTGCGTTGATGAGGAAGGGGCTGGTTAGTTTGCTGGTTACATACATCCATTACAACAAGTAAGCCAATAACCAGGTACATCCGCAGTCTACTCGCCATGTGTGGTTTGACATCAAAATCATGGTCCCTTTGTCATACAAATGGAGGGCACGGTTTTATCTGAGTGATGCACATTTTAGTGTAAAACCCTGCATGTATTGTTTATTGGTTTGAGCGGCTTCTGTAATTGGCCATAATTGTTCCATATTAAGGTGCAATGGAGGTTCTCTTGCATAGGTGATTACTCATTATTGACATTACTCGATTAGCCCTTTTAGGTAAATGCACAATTCTTCTTTGAGACAGGCTATTTTTATTTTGGTTTGATGTTGGGTACATTCAGTTAATCAGAATTGTAGTAGATTTGCTTTAACATTTATCAATATCCACTTTTTTCCTGATGTGTCATTGATGAAAATGCATGATCTTTAATGCAGTTACTTGACTTGCAGGTTTGATTCAGCAGTGTACCTCATACACGGCTGGTTGATGACAAAGAGGGAAGGATTGGACTACCATTATACCGAATCTTGCTGGAAGCATCTTACAGCTGCAAAGTTGCCAAGTTTAATCATTCAGGTTAAGAACCTTGGCTTAAAAACAACGATGAATGTTTTGGCGCTGGACCTGAACACGCTGAAACCTACAGGTTCGACCCCCAACCCCCTCTCTGTATTTGGTGTTTTAGCATTTTATTAGCATCCATGAGCTGGATTAATTTACATGTGTGGATGCATTATTTTCCATTTTGTTATCAGTAATATATAGATCATCCATAGCATAAAATTTAATCACACATATGTACCATTGCATTGACTTCTTGGTCCTATTCGTGTTCCAGGAAAAACTAGAACTGTAGGTGTGAAGGAAGAGGCATCCCCTTTATTGGAACCTACTTCAGAAGCATCTGCTTTAGCAGGAAGTATTACACATATATATTGGAGTTAGAGAGGAGCAAATTAAGGGAGTATTTATTGCCAATTTCTGCAAGATTCAGTGTCCACGTCTCAAAGAATATGCTATAATGGTTATTACAAATTGATTTGAATATGCTATAATGGTTATTTTAAGACGTGTTCTGCATACTTAAAGAATTCCTTTTATGATTCCTATAATGTGTACCAAAGAATCCTGACAAAAATTGAAGGTGAGTTTTCCTTACATCCCATCGAGTTTTTACTACTATAGATAAATGGATGCCTGCTCTATATTCACTTCAGTAGCGAATTAGGATTCTGGGTTACTGCCTGGTGGACTTTTTTTTCAATTTGCACTGTTGCCATTTGCCTGCTTATGGTTTTTCCTTTAGGTTTTAATTTTAAGCGTCATACACTTTGTCGCTATAGTTTACATCATGGGAGTGAAACTTATAGCTTAAGCCATTTGCCTGCATTATATGGCTGCAAGTGTCGTATTGGATTTGATTCGGCGGTGTGAGAAATGTGATTGCCTCCATCTTTGGTTAATTCTTTTTTTACTGCTTACATCTACTATATGTGCTTTTTCTTGCATATGATCATGTATATTACATTCATTTCTGGGAACTTGAGTAATAAAGAAAACTTGCTTTTCGAGTTAAAGAACTAAGCTACCTTGAATTCTCCTTTTCGAAAGAAATAGAGTGATTATTTATGGAGCAACCATTTTCAGTATATTGATGTCACTTCTCATATATATTCCTTTTTCCGTTTTTTAGAGTACATCAGTCGAGATCAACAAATCTGACAAAGTCCAGCTTTAGGTGTTTCCTAAATGTCGTTGTATTTCTGCTCGATACATTACCATTTAACATGGTGCAGTATGATATAATATTATATACACAAAAAATGTATGCTTTCCCGACTGTCGTTTCTGTCTAAAAAACTACATGACTAATCTCTGAGACCTGATTGGTTTTATATAGTTTCTGCACATCTATGTCAAATAGGTACTACAAGTTTGAGTGCTCTTTTACCTCATTACACAATACTAATATTTATTACAATAGCAGATTTATTTTATTTTTTGTTTTCTCTGTTTACAGGTTTAACAACTCTAGCTAGATGACCATGCTCTAGGTTCAGTGACTTGACGCAGGTAAGAAACTTTTTAGAGCATGATATCTTCCTTTTACATTTATTTGAAAGTGGTGCTTCCGCAAGCTCTAGGTTCAACTATGGTGAAATTTTTAAGACTATTTTCTTTGCTTGACCTTTATCTCTAATTAACCTCATGCTGGCTTTCCACTGTTTATCTTAATATATGCCAATCCATGTGTATGTTCTGTTGGGTCTTCACTTACACTCCCACAATATTTTTTGATCTCTTAGTTTGTTATTGATTTGCTCAGGTGCCATTGAGAACTGATGCCGCTTTTGTTTCTATGCTAGATTCTGGATTCTTATTTTCTGTTGTCCAATGAATACATAAAAAATTCAGATTCTGATGGTAACGTTTCAGGTAAAGTACGTTATACACTTATACTTATTATCAACAGACATTATTAAGATCCTGATGTTGCTCGCGTCACTGGGCGCCAAGACCTTTATGATATTTTTTCAATATAGGTTGATGTCCGTGACCACAAATATATTAGTACAAAACTAGGCCTATTTCTTATATATGTTTTCTTTGTGTAAATGTCCCCTAGGTTCTTCTTTGTTCTGCCTACATTTGTCTTGATATTGGTAAAAAACTATTCGGGTAATGCATGTGTGTACATGTGTGTTGTGTGCATGTATGGTGAATAATTTGTTTCAGGCCAATATAGTTAATTTTTTTAGTCCAGGTCGTTGCCTTTAAAAAGCTTAGATGAGCCCAGTCCAGGCGATTGCCTTTAAAATTTAGCTGAGCCTGGTGTGGATGGTTATTTCTCCTACTAAGTATTAGAGTTACAACTGTATGCATGTCATGTCAGCCTTCCCAGGACATGCAGTTTTGGACTTGTTTGCTGCTCTGTTGATTGCAGGAGTAGATGATAATAATCTATACGACAAGTTGTCTCACCCCATCATTTGGCCTTTCTAGAGCTTGAGTTGAAATTTCTTATCAACCAAATACGTGGTCCTGCATCTGCACAAGTTTTCCTTTACCAAAATCTGCACATGGATGTATTGTCTTTTCCTTTTTATTTGCTGGAGCTTTTCCCAAGATGCAGATAATAAAATGCTACTAATGATTCTATCCTTTTCAAATATGCACTATATCATCAGTAAATTTGTGAAGTTGTGTTTTTAAAACTATGCCTCGCCTTTGTGCTCTGTCTTTAAAAGTTCAGTTGTTTGCTTATGATTTCGGTTGCTTCTATTTTCGCAGAAGGTCAATTATAATGCTTTTTTAAGTGATCTTAGAAATTCCGTTAATGTAATCAGAACGGTATTTGCAACCCAATAGATAATTAACACTAGCTCGTGAGACCTGAGGTGTAGTATACCTTTCTTGCTTCAAAGATAGGTATTTAAGGTTACTTACGTGCTCTGTTACTTGCTGCCGAAAAATATGTGGACATGGTGAACTCATTATTATATATTTAGTTTGGTGACAGAAAATTTACAATTGTTACCCATCAATTGTAAATGAGTCTCTGCTGTACTTTTCCTAAGATCCAGATTTATGATGTGTTTTTTGCATGTTAAATAGTTGCTTTTGCTCTGCAGGCTCGAGGGTGAAATTACTCTTTCAAAGAGTAGGAGTGCAGGTTGTCGTCCTGTGCGCTTCTCCCCCATCTCAGTATTGTCTAGCCGAGCACCGCGTCCTCCACCCTGACCCACTTCCTCATGCAAGGCAGCAAAAGGAGGCACAGCGGTGGTCCAAGGTTTGCCCCCTACATCCCTGGCTTCTCTCCCTTGCGTGTTCTGGTTTGCTGGGATTGTTTCCTCACTAGTACAGAACGACACATCGGATACCCCTCTATGGAAACGGCAGGTGTTAGGCGACGGAGAATCGCGCTTTCCACGCGGCCGGTGCGTACAAACCTGACCAGACCCGCCTACATTGGCAACGGACCATTTCCAATCTCCGTCACCTATTATATTGGCAACGGTTAATAAAATTGTCCGTTTCCAATATTTGCCTCTATGGTAACAGATAGAATTTTCCAACCGTTGAAAATGTTGACACGTGGAGGCTAGCGAATGGGCAGATGGGGAAGTGGGCGGAGCAGACCCGCGAGTATAAATGGCGAGAGGTACCAGGCAGCGGTCTCTTTGAAGCCCCAGTCCATCGCCTATAGTTATTCAAACTTCGCCAGATCCCCTCCGTCCAAATCCATGGAGAGAGGTACCAGCAGCGGTCGCGGCCGTGGACGAGGGCGAGGCCGTGGTAGGGGGCGCAGCGGCAATGCCATGCCATCGGTGTCGCCCTCACCGTCCTCTGAAGACATGTCCCCGGCGAGAGGTACCATCAGCGGTCGCGGCCGTGGACGAGGGCGCGGCCGTGGTAGGGGGCGCAGCCGCACCACGCCGTCGGTGTCGCCCTCACCGTCCTCTGAAGACATGTCCCCAGAGCTGCGCGGCTTCGAGTTCTTGGTTATAGTGTACAAGGGCATCGAGAGCCGCCTGAGGCTCCCGAGGGCGTTCGCAGAGAAGCTCCAAGGAATGGTGGCAGCTACCATGCATCTGAAGATGGAGGACTGCGAGAACGGCAGCTGGGCGGTAAAGACGGCCGTGAGTGCCGGGGGGAATTTGTACCTCGGCCAGGGATGGAAGTCATTCGCCCAAGCATACAAGCTTGAGCAGGGGCACTTTTTGTGCTTCGAGTTCGACGGCGACAACGGGTTCTTCATCAAGATCTTCGACGGTACCTTATGCCAGAGGGACGCACTCGTGTACAGCGACGACGAGCCCGAGTCTTCATCAGCAGCTGCTAGTAGTAGCATTAGCTAGTAGTAGCATATATGTAATGGTTTACTTCATTATCAAGTCTGTATGTAGTAGCACTAGCTGCTAAGTGGTCTCTCGCTGGTGTAAAATCAATGAAAACGGTTATATAAAATGTCCATTGCCAATGTGGCGCTTATATATAATGTCGGCTCGGTCTCATTATCACTCTCTGAGCCGCGGCAGCACCGTTCTAGCGGCAGCCTTTCGTGAGGGGAAGGTCGATCTGGAGGCGGCCATGCGTCCGCTAATGATGCGGCAGCGCCACCAACTGACGCCCTCCTTCTCCGGTGTTGCCCGGCTTCTTCTGAGCCAGGCCAATGTGGAGGAGGTCATTCATGAGGTGGTGGTGCAGCACCTCCGGCGGATTTACCAGCAGAAACCCATCTGGAGGAGGAAGTGGCCGATCTGGAGGAGGAAGTGGCCGATCTGGAGGTGGTGGAGGATCTGTAGGTGGTGTCTGATCTAGAGAAGGAGGAGGAGGTGGATGTCGACGAAGGAGAAGGAGGAGGTGATTGCGTCGCAGCGCGCTGGTAGCATCTCAGCGCATCTGGCAGAGGCCTGCACCTCCTCTCCCGCCGGGTGAAAGGTATAAATCTTTCTATGACCGGCTGTGATGCCGATGAACTAGGTTCTACGTATGAGCATTTCATCACATAAACAAATTCCTAGTGCAAATTCACACATACATGTTCTGATAATTACAAACACTTATTGTTAAAGCACCAACTGTACAAACTAGTTAAACACCCACATCCAAAGCCACAGTGTGCTCCTCGTTCGTGTACACCACCTCCAGAACGGTGCCGTGGGTACGGACGGTAGTTGTCTCTGTTATTCTGTTGCGGTCGTCCATGGCGGGTGGGGGGTTGGGGTGGAACGAGGAAGAAGAGAAGGAAGGAATGCGAACTGTCTGCCACCAAACAGAGCAGTTCCTGGATATTTGCCGTCGATCTTAGCAGTTTCTCGAAAATGGCAACCGAACAAAGCAGTTGCTGGAAAATAGCCACTGATTTTTTTAATATCCAGATGTATTTTATACATTTCGCTAATAGTTTTTTTCTTTCACGCAGGAGTTTATTTCGGCAACACTGCATAAAAGTACCAACGTATCATTCCGAGAACCAGAAACCTTAAGGCAAGGAAATTTCGTGGATACTGGTCTTGGAGTGGGTACAGCGACGACCGAGAGCTCATAGAAGGTGAGCTCCGAGTCAAAGATGGAACGCTGGCTTAATTAAGCCAGCCTTCCATCTTGTTAGGTTAGTTGCTTATAGGTTTAGAGTTCATGATTGTAGTCAAAGTGTAATAGGTGATATTACATTATGCCAATGTGTGATATATATGATTGTAGTCAAATTGTAAAAAACGGTGATATTATTGTATACCAATGTAATGATGGCATTTGTTCTATGTTATGAATTGAATAACGTTTTAGTGCATTGTGCAATCAGCCTTTCATGTATTATGGCATATAACCGAAATATGAGAAAAGCTCAGTGCAAACGGGTAGATGGAAAACTCTGTATCTGATGTAGGAAAACTAAAGCAACGGAGGTCTGCGCACAACCGTTGCCAAATGGATACCTCATCGGAAACGGTTTTTGGCCTCCGTTACCGATGAAGGCCTTCACATCAGTGACAGAGGCGGGGACACGGACCCTTTCTCCGTTGCCGAAGAGGTTTTTGGCCCATTTCCGATGTGTCGTTCTGTACTAGTGCCTCTACCTCGAATCCTTTGTGGCGCACAAGGGTATAATTTGCCACTCTAATGGTCGACTAGAAAAATGGAAGAATTGTCTCAGTTTAATGGTCTGTTTCCACTTTGTGTAGTTAGGGTACCTGAAGATCCCTGAATACATAGATTGTAGTAGATATGGACGTTTCTTTATACCAACCTGTTCTTATTCTTTTATTTCTTCATGTATCCATTGCATCTCCTAGGCCTGAAGATTAAACTCAATACCTTACCATTCACACTACAGACAAGAGTATATCATCCCTTGGCAACCAGTTACTATGTTTGTACTAACAAGGTGTTATAATATTACCATCTGTATTGCTAAGAGTGGTTGATATGTTAAGAAATCTGACAGAAAATCAGTGAAATAATACAATTTGTGATGCTTCTTCAATAGCGTGATGTTGCTATATTTGGAAGTATCTCTATATTTATTCTCTTTAGCTGCTAAGATTTTTAGAATTGATTCACACAATGCACCACAGTGTCTTGATATAAACCATGGGTCTGAGAAGGTAGGTAACTATTAATTATTTAATATCCATATTAAAACAAACTACAGTCCTTAAAAATAAGCTGAAGAAATAGAACTTACAATAAGCCATGAATAGGTTTTCTTAGTCAAGCGCATTCCTGATATTACGACGCTCTCCAGAGATGATGCTGCTGAAGGTCTGGCCAAACCAAACTTATTGTTGTTTCTATCCACAAAACTACGATCTTGATTAATTCTGAACTTTGTTCCTGCAGCACAGACTTATTTTGCTGTAAGTCTCTGTCCGTGAATGCCCCCTGCAAGCCGTGGTCTTTGTTTCTGATGTCTCATTGTTAATGTTGTTGAGACTAGCTGCACTGACTTTTCAATCGTTATCGGTTACATGAAACTCATTAGATGTTTGAGATTGTGTTTCCCATCTGGTCAAAACTTATGTATCTATTACTACTTCCATGCGAGCATATATATTATGTCAGTGTGGTGTGAATTTCTATTACTTTCCCTGTGAGATTCATCGTTGCTCTGATCTTTCTGTTTCTTAAGATTTTGATTGTATGATGTGGTGATTGTTGATTTCATACGATTATAAAGTCTGCTTTCAAATCTATAGACCCGTGTTCAACTTTCTGATCTCTGGCACAAACCAAATATGGTATAAGTCCAAGTACCACATTTTTCCTTATACATATGGATATGAATAACCTTTTTAATAATCTGTATAAAATGTGATAATCACGGGCAAGAAATTAAAAGAAACAACAAGTGCCGTGCGGCGATCCGCGCCGTTCAAATCTAGTAAGGCACAATTGCCGTCAGTGGGGCCATGACATGTAGCAAGTTGTTTAGCCGAAGGAAGCCTATCAAGAGCAAGCTGCCAAGTGAAGATTTTAAGTTTGAGGGGCAGTTTGGCATTCCACAGATCTTTGCTGTAAGCTACTGTCGCCCCTTGCGACAATTTCTTGTACATCGAAGCAACCATATATTTACCTGACGCTTCTAAGGCCCAAGAGATCTCGTCCACGCCCCCGTGTAACGAGAATTCCGCTAGTTCAGCTTGAAGCTGCGTCCACTGTCCCAAAGCGTCTGCGTCCAGCGATCTTCTGAAACCTACGCCTTCCTCTGTGGGGCAGAAGGCTTGATTAACCGTCAGGTCCGGATTGTCACAAACGTTAAACAACTTTGATAACCTTTCCTTTAGTAGGGCTTCGCCTGCCCATCAATCAGATCCGAACTGAGTTTGCTTGCCGTTCTTCACCACGTGTTTTGCCCCAAGTTTGAAGAAGTGCTTGATCTTATGCAGACTCCGCCAAAATTGAGATCCCCCTGGGTCTGACTAGCGAAGATGTTCTCAGCCTCCGGATACTTAGCTCTAATGATGGTGTTCTAAACAGAGGTTGGATTCCGATACAATTTTGAGATCCATTTAAGCATTAAGGCCTTGTTCATGTTTTTTGTTTGAGAGAGCCCCAGCCATCCACACTCTTTTGGGCGACACATGGCCGGCCAGTTTACCATATGGTACTTGCGTTTAGGGCCAGATCCTTCCCAGTAGAATCTTGCTCTAATCACATCAAACTTCTCATGGATCCCATCCTGCAGGAGAAACAACCCATCGCAAAGGTAGGGAGAGCATCTAAACAAGCATTGGATAGAACTAGCCTTCCACCCGAGAAAAGTAATCTACCCATCCACACTTCCACCTTAGCAGCCAGCTTGTTAATTAGGAACTTTCATTGTTCTATAGTAAGTTTCCTGTCTGAAATAGGAAGCCCAAGGTAGATGAAAGGAAACGCACCCAGTCTACAGTTCAGCATGTTTGCAATCCTCATCTGCTCTGCTGGGTCTTGGTCGAGCACAACTACCTCACTCTTATGGAAGTTGATCTTTAAACCAGACATATCTTCGAAACACAATAAAAGGAATTTTAAGTTGGCAATGTCGAGGTCATTATTCTGGATCAAGATCAGGGTGTCATCGACGTACTGGAGGTGGGTGATGCCCCAGGAACTAAGTGTGGAACAACACCTTTAATGTGCCCATGCACGTTAGAGCATCGCCGACAACGCTTCAACCACGAAATTGAAAAGCAGCGGCGAAAGTGGGTCCCCTTGACGCACTCCCCATCGGTTTCTGAGCTTCCACTCCTCGGTATGTACGTTCCTTCTCTCTTCATCCTCGCCTCCTCGGTTCGTCAATTTCATGCTAGTTTATGTCAGATAGTTGTGTCCGATTTCAGTTGGACTGGATTAATCCGTTTTCTCTAGATCCGGGCTTGCTTTTCCTCCGATTTCGGTGGGGAGTTTAGTACGAGTGTCCGACAAGGGCACGACGGGCGGGAGTCACTATAAAAGTAAAAATTGGCGCTGATCTAGCACATCGAAAATCGCAGGCAGACAAGCATATTGACCTGAAGGAGAAGTCGATCATGGCGAGCTCGTCCGACAGGGGTGAGGCGGAGATTGCCGCAGAAACCGCTGCCATGGCTGGGGAAACCTCTGCCGGCGGCGCTGCCGCGGCCGTAGAGGAGCGGAAGAAGAAGAAGTACAAGAAGGTGAGGGCGCCGAAAGAAGATCTGGACTACATCCTCACGTACAAGAGCGAGCCCCTTGAACCTTTGGATTTTGGTCCCGTGCACAAGGAGATCCTCGACTGCTACCCGGTCCCTCGGGACCAGCTGGAGGATTGGTTCGCCGGTCTCAATGCCGCTTACATGGCCACCGATGCTCCTATCTTGAAGGAGCACTCGAGGTGTCGAGGTGTGCCCCCGGCAATCCCAGAGTTGAGTACCCCAGGTAGATTATGAGGGAGAAGATGTGCGAGCTGGTAGTATCGGACGGCTGACAAGCAAAGATTTACCCAGGTTCGGCCCCTCATTGTGAGGTAAAGACCTACTCCTGCTTGTTTGATTATGATCACATATGAGGTTACATGGTGGTCGTGATGGCGATTGTGGAGGAGAGACGTGGCTTCTCTATGCTATGCCGTGTCTGCAATGTCTAATTGTGTCCGGATCTGTCTATGGGGGTGCCCCTGTCTGACTTTATAAAGGGAGCCAGGTAGGGTTTACAAGAGTCCTAGTAGACTACGACTTGGAGTCCTTGCCTTGTGCCTGAAGTAATTGCTGGGCCGCCAGGCGGGCCTTTGTCTTGACTGCACCAGGTATACCAATAATAGGGGACCCGAAGGGTATATCCTCGTCACTAGCCCCCGAGTGTCTGGTCGATTCGAAGAATCGAGTAGAGACTCATAACAGTATGTCGAGTATGCGTAGTTAATCCGTCGAGTATGTTGATGACCATATGATGACGGTATTGTCCATTCTTCGTGAGTTGAATCATTTATGAGAAATCCAGTATATATGTATGAAATCCAATAATAATAAATCCGGTGCGGGCTATAGAAAACCCGACTTTGATAAATCCGTGCGGGCTATAGAGAACCCGACTTTGATAAATCCGTGCGGGCTATAGAAAACCCAACTCTGATAAATCTAATATGAGCAATGAAAAACCCAACTTTGATAAATCCAATATGAGCACTAGAAAACCCAACTCTGATAAATCTAATATGAGCAATGAAAAACCCAACTTTGATAAATCCGATATGAGCAATGAAAAACCCAACTTTGATAAATCCAACATGAGCACTAGAAAACCCAATTTTGAGGAAAATTGTTTGCACTCGAGCCAGCGGCGAGTGCCCTCCCGATGGGAGTAATCGATAAAAATTGGAGCTGTCCAAGGATGTTCTCAACTTGGGCTCAGTTTTTGTGTGCCGCTTTTTTGATACTTTTGACTCGGTAATTCGTCGACTGATGTTTTGCATGAACTTTGTTATGTATTTTTGAGTCGAGAATGCCTCGATTGTGCATGCTGAGTCGGAAAGACGTCGACTAATGCTTTGTTTATTTTGCCTAGGGATTATGACTTAGTAGGCCTGACTCACTCGAAAATCGAGCTCAGTTAACCGCACATTCGGGCGAAATCATACTAGCCTTCAATCAGATTCGAGTCCCCGGACTCGAACCTGAAACACTTTTGAAACTTTTGCCTAGGGATATTGACATAGTAGGCCTGTTTCACTCGAAAATGGAGCTCAGTTAACCGCACATTCGGGCGAAACCATACTAGCCTTCAATCAGATTCGAGTCCCCGGACTCGAAGCTGGAACATACTGGACAGACTCGACTCAGGCCGTTGTAGGTCTTACTGACTCGTTCTGCAGTTTAACTTTTGATACCTAACGCGTCTATCAGGATTTTCATCATGTCTGTTGACACGGAAAAATTCAAGGGAAAACACAGTTGGAGCGTCCCTCAGCCCAGCTCGATTGCTCGGCGGGTCTTACCTTCGCATTTGTGTATGCAGCATCCGAAACATCTGCGATTGGCATAGTCTGGGAATTTATGAAGTATGATTCTTTGGTTTGTGAAATACTTAATGCATTTAGTCGAGTCTGTAGTCGAGTGAATTTCCTACCTTCTTTTGAAATCTATGGGAGCGCGACAGCGCTCCCATGGGAGTAGCCCCCGAGATTGTGGTTTATTGTCTTGCAATAGAGGACAATCTCGAATCATTTCTATGTGCTGCTTTTGTCAATCGAAATATTTTGCTTTTGAAATCTATCGGGTGCGCGACAGCGCTCCCGATGGGAGTAGCCCCCGAGGCTATGTGCAACTATTTGTAGTTGTGCATAGGCTCAATTTGTCTTCCTTTTTGTTGTTGTCGATTATCCTTCGAGTGCTTCAGTCTTCGTGCCGTGGGGCGTAGATATTTTCAGTTGTGCAACACTCGAACTGGTGGCGAGTGCCCTTCCGAGCATCGGGTGCAGCCGAGGAAAATTTGTTACGGCCTGTGCGGCGCAGCCCCCGAGTATCGGGTGCGGCCGAGGCGAACTTGCTGCGGCCTGTGCGGCGCAGCCCCCGAGTGCCGGGTGCGGCCGAGGCGAATTTGATGCGGCCTGTGCGGCGCGGCCCCCGAGTGTCGAGTGCGGCCGAGGCGAATTTGATGCGGCCTGTGCGGCGCAGCCCCCGAGTGTCGGGTGCGGCCGAGGCTATGTGAGTTTGGGCTTGTGTGGCGCGGCACCCGATAAAGTATTAGGTGCGGCCAAGATCTTGCGGTGTTTAGCTGGAAGGAGCCGATGTGGCGGACCAGAGTCGATGCGGCGGATGTTATGCTGCGTGGTCAGTCGACGCGGCAGACCGGAGTCGACGCGGCGAATGTTATGCTGCGAAGTCAGTCGACGCAGCGGACCGGTGTCGACGCGGCGGATGTTATGCTGCGTGGTCAGTCGACGCGGTGGACCGGAGTCGACGCGGCGGATGTTTATGCTGCGCGGTCAGTCGACGCGGCGGACCGGAGTCGACGCGGCGGATGTTATGCTGCGTGGTCAGTCGACGCGGCGGACCGGAGTCGACGTGGCGGAGTCGAGAAGTGCCAGCCTTCGATTGTTGGATTCAACTAGAGCAGGTTTATGATTGAAAAAATAAAATATGGAACTGACTTAGCTGTTCATGAACGATGGAAATCTGTAGACTTTTGTTGTTTGCCGTTGATGACGAAGCGCCAGCCCCCGAGCGTTGGATGCAGAGTTGATGAAGGCGTAGGGTGTCGATGCGACAGTCCGGAGACGGTGAAGTAGAGTCGAAGAAGGCACTCGAATCGCCTACTGGGTGCAATGGTGAAGTTGATTTTTGTTGTTGATGTCGAAGCGCTAGCCCCCGAGTATCGGAGATGGAGTTGAGTAAGCCACGGTTGTCGCCTTGCTTCCTAGTCGATTGTTTTTCGAGCTGCGTAATCCAGTGACCGATGATGTTTGCCACAGTTGATCTGGACGAGGGTGAGGTAGGTGTCGAAGCGCCAGCCCCCGAGCGTCGGGTGCGCCGAATTTATTTTGAGATGCAGCCCCCGAGTATTAGGAGCATCTTACGTTGATGTAGAGGTTGACGAGCGGCCAAAGATACGCAGCTCCACTGCCGCCCCGAGTCGCCGGCTTGTCGGGTGCGCGCAGTCGAATATGATGTCGTTTTTTATTTCGAGTGTCAGCTCCCGAGGGTACGTAGTGCCCTTCCACAAAGCGGGCTTTGTGTGCTGGTACCGCCGTGTTGGTTGATGATGTCGAGTGAGCCGAAGTTTGCCCGCAGTAGGGGTGTGGTCGATGTCGATGTTTTTTTTTTTTTTTTAGTCGATGTCGATGTTGACGCTTTGTTGTTGTAGAGGTCGAAGAAATTGAAGGAGTCGAAATTTGCTGTCACCCGAGTTGTCGAGTCCTCGACGTCGCCGAGCTAGCTGCTTGCTCTTTTCCTTTTTCCATTGCTCGTACGTGAGCTTGTGCATGCTTATGTGATTAGCATTCCGGCCGCTTAATTCATGCATGATGATGAATTTGATGATCTTCTTTTCTTTTTTTGATTTTTGATTGTCGATGTGATAGCTTTGTTCTCCTTGGCATGCACCGATCTTTCTGATCTTGTCGGGAGTTGAGACTCGAGAGCTCCGGCCAGCTTGTTGTCTCGCGAGTGATCCCGTGTGTTCTGCCATCATGTGCTCTTGCTAGGGCATGAACGCCCCGCCACCTGGTTGATCGCGTCAGGCTATGTGCCGGATGCCGCCGTTTGTGATGTTGATGTAGATAGGATTGTTGAAATTTGCCCGAGGTGAGTCGATGAAGTTGTGGGAGTCGAGATTTGCCCGCACCCGAGTTGTCGAGTAGTCGATGTGTTGTTCCGCGGTGTGCACCGGCAGTCCCGGTCGACGTGACGAGCAGCAGGCGTCGTGTCCCCACGAGTGTGATTCTGAGTCAGCGATCTTCACGTTTCCGTCAGTCGAAGGACACTTCGAGTTGGAGAAGTGATTAGCAGCACCCGAAGGACGCTTCGAGTTGGGGATTGAAGCACATGTATGCGATTAGTACTCCGGCCACTTAATCCATGCAAGTAATCAGCACGCCGGCCGCAAAATCCATGCATGTGCGTAGCCGGAGCGATTGTTGCTTGCGCTTGCTTGTTTGCATGTATGCCTTGCTACAGGTGAACTTGGAGAGGGATCAGCTGACTCGATGATGTTGCATGCATGCGTGTACGCGTGTTGCGCATGTGATTAGCACCTGGCCCGCCTAATCCATGCAAGTAGTTAGCTTTGTTGCTTTTTCCCTGATCCTTTCCTCGATCCCTGCATGGGCTTTGTACTAGTTGGAGCTAGCCTCGTGTGGTAGCCGATTAGATTGGATCGACGCCGCCGCTTCTTGCTTGTGCCTAGCGAGTCACGATTCCGATCGCAAGAGATCGCCCATAACGCCTCGTGAAATCTTGACCTTGGAGATCAGCTGCGCGTGCGGGGGTAATGATGACGTCGAGCCCCCAGTCGTTTGGTGTCGATGAAGGTCGTGAGCGAGTCAAGAATCGACTGCCGCCTTGTCTGATGAAGATTGGGTCGTGTGTGGAATCGAAGTCGAACTTGGCGAGCCCGTGACGGTCGCGCATGTGATTAGCACCTTGCACGCGGATGTGGCCTTGCTGCGACGCTCGTCGAGTCATCGTATCCGATTGGATCTGTGTACGTCGTGGAGGAGTTGGGGCGCTGCTTGGCCCGTGTTGATGTAGATGGTGCGGGAGGTTGTATGCCGACCGGAGTCGAAAGAGCACAGGGCGCCAACGGCGATTGGTCGACGAGCGTGAAGGTTACCAGCTCCAGTCGAATACGCCGCCTCGATCTTGTTGCTTCGAGCAGCCGTGCGTACGGGCAGTACCTGTCGTCAAGCCCTCGTAATGCAATCAGAAGATTAGTACATGAGTTGAATTAATATAAACATAGAGAGATTGACAATTTGACGAGATGCTAGGGCTGCCTGATCCATGCATGCGTGCATGTATGTATGCGGCTGGTTAATCCCAGCTGGGCATGGTGACGCGATCGGAGCCGCAGCTGCCGAGGTCCGTGTGATGCGATTCCTTGCCGACTGCTGCCAGCCTGGCTTTCTTGCCTCGCCTTGATCGAGTATCCCTGGTCCTCGTCTCGTTGGAGTTGTGCGTGTACGTGTAGCCAAGGAAGTGATTTATGTCGAGCTGCACCCGCGCGACCGCCGGCCGATGGATGGCAGAGAGCACGTCGCGCCAGATTGGATCGCATATCCACACGGAGCGCCGCCGCCAGATTTGATCGCAGAGGTCGCGTACGGAACGCCGCCGCCACCCGACGAAGCCATCGACTATTTGCGTCGCCTGCGATGTGACGTAGATTGGATCTGCTGTGTATGGAACGCCGCCGCTAGATGCGATCTGGTCACTTTTGTCTATGAAGATTTGTCGATGAAGATGATGGAGCCGCCGAAACCGCGATCCAGCACGCGTTCTTCCCACATACGGCGCCAATTGTCGAGGTGTGCCCCCGGCAATCCCAGAGTCGAGTACCTCAGGTAGATTATGAGGGAGAAGATGTGCGAGCTGGTAGTATCGGACGGCTGACAAGTAAGGATTTACCCAGGTTCGGCCCCTCATTGTGAGGTAAAGACCTACTCCTGCTTGTCTGATTATGATCACATATGAGATTACATGGTGGCCGTGATGGTGATTGTGGAGGAGAGACGTGGCTTCTCTATGCTATGACGTGTCTGCAATGTCTAATTGTGTCCGGATCTGTCTATGGGGGTGCCCCTGCCTGGCTTTATAAAAGGAGCCAGGTAGGGTTTACAAGAGTCCTAGTAGACTACGACTTGGAGTCCTTGCCTTGTGTCTGAAGTAATTGCTGGGCCGCCAGGCAGGCCTTTGTCTTGACTGCACCAGGTATACCAATAATAGGGGACCCGAAGGGTATATCCTCGTCACGAGGATTCGCGAGGAGTACCAGAAAAAGGGTTATGCCCATTACTGGGTCACCGACGACGACGAAGAAGAAGAAGAAGAAGAAGAAGAAGAAGAAGAAGAAGAAGAAGAAGAAGAAGAAGAAGAAGAAGAAGCAGGACGCCGCTCCCGAGCTCCGCCTCCTGCACGGAGGAGGGTGCGTCCAGGGGTCATGAAGCACAAGGGAGGAACCAAGAAGCTCAACGGATAGATGTCTGATCACTGCGTTTGTTCTGATCCCGCGCCGGGCTCGGGATTGAGTTTTTAGGGTCGGGCTGTTTTAGGCCCAGCCCGACTTTTGGACAGGTATAGTACGGGCGCTCTCTCGTTTTAATTTCAGTTTGTTGTCTATTTTGTGTTTGGTTCAGAATTTGTACTCCCTTTGTTATCTAATTAATCTTCGTAAATCGGCAGTGCATGTATTTTGAAATATTTGAAAACCGCACTTCTAGGTTAATTCTAAAACTTGGTACACAAATACATATACACATTATGTACATAAGCCAGAAGTTTCATACAAATAAATCTTATATTTTGGGCTACCAAAAAAAAGAAATTTCTGCTATATTCAACGTACTATTTTCCCTTTTCTTGCCCAATTTTTTTTGTTATTTTGATATAGTTCAGAATACGACATTTTTTTGCACCAAAAATTGGCACATAGATAGGAAACATGCATATGTATCATAGGAAATGCTTTTGGTTTTTTTAAACTCAAATTCATAATTTTTTTGAAAAGTCCACCAGGGCACACTGATGCTCGGGTGTACCAAGTCTGCACCCAAAACTGCAAAAAGCATGTCTAGCAGATGCCTTAGAAAAGGAAAACCCTTATAATTCCGGCTGATTTAAATGCCCGAGCCATTTCTGGAGCTCGACCAGAGCCCGTAAAAACACGTGGATCGTAAAATATTTTATGGTGGCCCGTATATCGCTGCGGGGGATTCCCTCATTCCCGTTGGAAAACCCTCGCCGCCTCCGTACAAATCCTCCTCCTCCGGTGAGCAATCACGACCGCGTTTCCACTCTTCCTCCCTCTAGCTCCTCCCCGGCGACATGTTGCCTGTCAACAACACCCGCGGCCACGCTAAGGCCCGGATGGCCGCGGGTCATGGCCGTGTCACGTCGTCGCCGATTTTCGCGGCGAAGGAGGAGAGGCGGCGCATGCGCGCTCCGTGCAGAGCCGCAACCGCAGGATGGTGGCACCACGAGTTCGTGTCCGCGCGGGCTCCAACGGGGCACGCGCGACGCCGAGGCCGGGAGCTCGCGCGGTGTCGTGCATTCTCGGTCGCCGTCGTCGTCGTTCTCGCGACGGAGGAGAGCGACGACGACTATCTTGTCAACGTCTAGGGCTACGGCGAGCTCGGTGAAGAAGTTCCATCGCCACGAGGCGCAGCTCGCGGCGTACAACGGCGACCTCCTCGAGCGCAGGTTCCGGCAGGAGGAGGGGAGCACCTCACGCGGGAGCGAGAGTGGGCGAGTCACCAGCTCGACTTCATCAACACCCTCTATGACTCCGACGACGAGTGAGCTCGGTGTTGAACTTCTCTGAATTCTTGCGCCAAATTTGTCTTTCGTATTTGCGGTTCGATTTATAAGGGGAGATGCTCTTTTAAAAAAGAGAACAGAAGTACAGAGGAAGTAATAACTTGCCCTCACGACATCGATGGAGGTCGGTGCTCCACCGGACGATCTGGCTCGACTACCGCCGTTGACGAAACGGGACGCGGCGGTGTTGGCTCCACACCGCGCTCGCGGCGTCGTCTTGTGCGCGACGGCAGTTCCGCAGCCCCACGCTTCCCCTCGACCGAGAGAGTCGTCCATGTCCGTTCAGCCACGCTTTTGCTCGTTCCACCTCCGGTTGCTGCTATGACTTGCTCGCCCCGTGTCGTCCTCCACTTGGCTGCCCTGCTAGCCTCCAAGCTGCACGTCGGGGTCTGGTAGAGAATATGATACGATCGCTTCCCTAGCTTTTGTGAATTTGTGATAACTGCTTGTCTTCTTATGTAAAACCTACTCCATCCGTTCCAAATTAGATGACTTCCCTTTGTTCACATGTAGATGTATCTAATATGTCTAGATACATCAACATGTGGATAAATGGAAGTCATGTAATTTGGAACAGAGGGAGTACAAGTTTTCAGGCCTACTCAATGTAAGTATCAAGTATCATTGCATTCCCGGTCTCGTATTCACTTTAACAGAATGGTGAAATTATTAGGAATTGCATTTGAAAACTTATTCCATTTCAAACATTTCTTAAGTCAGTGTACTCCTACGAAGTAAGACCATCTCTAACAAGAATGGGCAAATTCCAGGAGAGCGGTGATTTGTCACCCGGGCTACATGTAGCCCGGTATTGTATTTTTTGTCACCATTTTAAGTTTTCAAAAAATCTGGAAAAAATACTGGATATTGACCACGAATTGATTCTATGTTTCTGAAAAGTTTCAACGCGAAATAGTTTATATTGCGCCCTACACGAAAATGACAAAATTCTGACAATTTTCAGAGATTTTGAATCACCACCCAGATCTAGAAATTTGTCTTTTTTACATAGGATAAAATACTGAATGTTTCACATTTCTTTTTTGCACACAGGTAGGAATCATCATTATCTACGTTTAGAATTTTTTTCAAAAAAAATTACAACTTGAATTTGCAGATTTTTAAATTTTAAAAAACCGGGCTGCATGTAGCCCGGGTGACAAAACGACTTTGCGCAAATTCCGGCTCCTATATGTAATATGTCAACGAACACATCCGGACGTGTCCGTAGACAGGGGCGGACATGCCCCAAATACTGGTTTCTACAACCGCAAACCACATTTTCTATTCCATAAATCATGCAAAGCCATGCACGTAGAAGTCAAATTAACAGTTCAAATAAAGATATAATTATTCTCTCTATATAAATAACTTCAAATTATTTGTAGTGCATAACTCAAAATTAAGTTTCCTAATTTTCAAGGTGGATCTACTCATAAGCTTCACATGATCATTAAGTAGTTGGATGTACGCTTGTTGATCTTGAAGCTGTTTATGCATCTCAAGTAAGTTCATCACACGCTCTACATCTTGTTCTGGGTGGTGGACATGTTCTCCGGGCAGCAGAAAATCATTCGCATGGGAGGCCCCTTCTCCCTCGCCCTACACAGTCATGTTGTGCAAAATTACACAACAAGTCATCACTTGCCACAGGGTCTCCAGATCCCACTCATTGCATTGCAGCTCCACGAACAATACCCCAACGAATTTGGAGCACTAGGAATGCCCTCTCAACATCTTTCCTAACATATTTTTGCATAGCGACACACTGAGATCTTTTGTGGCCTACATGATTGGATATAGTCTTCACAGATGCTGCCCACTGAGAATAGATGCGATCGGCTATAGTATCCCATTGTATAGTCATTCTCGTTGTCGGTGTAATTGTAGGGCGGAGCATCCCATCACTTCCCTTCAACAACAGAGAACGATGAAACTCACTGATATCGTTGTGGAAACCAGGCATGCCAAAAAATGCGTGCCAAAATTCACAAGTTTTTGGATGCCACTGCTTTAAGTATGATTGTGGCCTCTTTCGTGTGACCTTGATACTGCCCAAGCAAACTGTTGCACATTTTTTCCATTTCCAATGAATGTATGCAATCAACTGAACCAAGCATATATGGAAAACCTCTTACTGCTCCGATGGCCAATAACTTTTCGGTGTCCATGATATTAGGTTCGCTCACATTTTATGGTCCAAACACGTGCACCACAACGTATGTAAATCTGACCATTTAATGCATGTGCTCTCTCACATCCGGACGTACTCATCAACGACGTCCGCAACTTTACCATAGGCAAGCATCCTCAGATTAAGTTGCCGTTCATTCTGCATAGGGAAGAAGGGAAGTTGTCCCCACCAATCTTTTCTCAGCAAGAAGTATGAATCAAACTATGTTACCTCTTCCTCTATGCACCGAAACAATATTGAGCTCAGCCGAAAGCAACGCCGGAAAATCCCTCGTAGAAGACCAGATCAAGCCTGAAGTAGTCACTGTAAAGATCGTGTGCGCCCTTGATCCTATCACGGGGCACAATTATCCTGCCCTTAATCGATCCCCTAAAGTTGAGAACATGCTCCTCCTTCTTCTCTATTGCTTCAAGGATGCTCATCATCGCGGTCATCCTCGCATCCTCGTCATCGTCGAGATCGCACTCATCCTCAGTAAACTCTTTGTACATTAAGTCATCTACTACCGCGTAATCACACTCATCATCCGAGGAATCCATGCATAGAAATGAGCTAAAATAATCTAAAATTAGCTCCAACATTTTCACAAACATATGACACGCGAGGTGTATGTCTGGTAGTGTAAAACGTACCGGGTCTCGTCCAAGGGTGGAGACCGTATCCGGCGCGGCAACAAAGTACGTGGAGTATTTTGGCTCGGACCCCCGTAAGGTCGGGACAACGCCGGAGCAAGGATAAAACATCAACGTAGGTCAGAAGGGGCGGCGCGGGCGAAGAAATGGGAGGAAGGCGAAGTCTGCGAGGGTTTGGGGCCAATTTGGTATGATTTGTGGTGGGTCAGGTCTGTCAGAGGCAGCCCCCCCAACACACACACATATGGGCTTGATATGAGGGTTGCTGGACAGCCCAAATAGTTGGACTGACTTTGGGGGGTCCGGTTGGGTGGGTGATTGCTGTGCGGTTGTGTCCGGCGTGTCCGTCGGGACGTTTAGGGGGGGGAGGGGGGGGGGGGAGTTAGCTGGAGATTTCTTGAACTACTCAAATACTATGCAGTTAGAGGGGTCTATCTGCAAATGTCACCAGGCACCGGCAGTGTGTCAAGCTATAAAAATCCTCCCTCCCTCGTGCGCCTCAATTTCGTCTCCACTTCCTTGTGGACGGGGAGCTGTCCTCTTCCCAGCCAAACCATCTAAAGCAGTTGCGAATCAGAGAAGTCACCGGGCACCAGCCTCTCCCTCCCTGGCTCCTCTCTTCTCCGGCCCCCAACAAATCAGAAGCCCACGTGAGGTAACCCTTGCTTGCGAAACTCCCACTCCCCCGCATCCACTCATTTCAGTTTTGCCAAATCCTTATTGCTTCTTCTAATTTTGTCTTGGAATCTGTTTGTCATTCTGCGGTTAGAAGCATCTTGGATGGAATCGATTTGGTGAAGGTATACGTTTGTGATGGCTGGGTGGTTTTGGGGGTTCTGTATGTTGGTCTGAAACAACAAATTTGATGAATCTCTTCTTGGTAGATGTTCAGGCAGTCTTTTTTTAGCAATGTTCAGGAAGTCCTTTTTGATGAAATTCATAATTCGTGAGAATTTGGCCATTAGTTCTTCCCCTCTTACTTATGCTACTGGTGAATTTCGTGGCCAATCCATTCGGGACATTATATAACATTCGTTCCTGTCATAAGAAATTAAGAACATTTACTGAATATGTAGCCGATAAGTAGCCACGTGGAACTTGTGTAGCCTATCCCTTACTTGATTTCTTAGAAAATGAGAATTCATTTTGTGTCTCTACCCTCTACTTCTAGTTAGTATCTCGTTTCACTGTGTTCTGTATTTATTTGTGCAATTGATACTAACTGGAAAGTATACTGACAGAAGCATGGCGATGATGGTGGCTGATCTTAGCTTTTCAGCATCTATATCTAGTGTGAAGCTACCAAGGTATGGAAATGATTCTTCCTTGGCTAAGAGATCTTCAATGTTCCGAGCAGAAGCTCGGTCCACAGAATCGGAGAAATATACTACCAATGGCCGGTCGAGAAAGATGGTCCCGACAACCGAATTGGTGAGGAACAAGAATGGTGCCCGTGCAGTTAATGGTTCTCTGAACGGTGCTGTCAATGGCTCAACCAAGGTGGTCATAAATGGTTCTACGAATGGTGTTGTCAATGGTTTGACCAAATCAGTGAATAACGGTTCTGTTTCTGGAACTAGTTTGGTAAATGGCAGCAAGATGTCAGCTCTAGTTAAGACCCAGAAGCAAATGAGTGCTAGAGATGATCCCTTTGAAGAGGAGCTCAAGGTTTTGCCCTCTGATGAGGGTTTTAGTTGGGCAAAAGCTAATTACAACTCTGTGCAGAGGAGTATTGATATCTGGTCTTTCGTGGTATCTCTTAGGATACGTATTCTATTCGACAATGCGAAATGGGCCTATGCAGGTGGATTCTCAGAGGAAAATCAGGTATAATTTCTATGAAATTACTAAGTAATTGTATCAGTAATAATTCTATAAGTTGGGAAAGGGAAAAATACTGAAGCTGCTGTTTACTTGAAATGCCATATATGAAGGTGGAATTAATGTCCTGTTGTTAGCACATGATCATTCTCCTTTAGTAATGGTTTCAATATATGTTGGATCACAAAAACATGTTGACTAAAATGGCCATTGAAATCTCAGAAAATCCGGAGGAGAAATACTGCTTCATGGTTAAGAGAGCAAGTATTGCAGCTTGGCCCAACTTTTATCAAGCTTGGACAGCTATCGTCCACAAGATCTGATTTGTTTCCAAAGGAATTCGTTGATGAGCTTGCAAAGTTGCAGGTATTTATTCTTTGTGTAGCCAATTTTAGCGAAGGTTCCACTCTATATCTTTGTCTTCTATTAAACTATTATTATTTCTTTCTCATAAAATAGAAATAGGATTATTCCTGTTTTACGGTTGTGTTTTATGGGTTGCTTTCTTTTTTATTCTTAATCAGGACAGAGTACCTGCATTTTCTCCTGAGAAGGCAAGGGCTTTCATAGAGAAGGAAATGGGTTGTTCAGTTGATGTTGTGTTCAAAGAATTTGAGGATCGCCCGATAGCTGCTGCTAGTCTTGGTCAGGTGCTTAGTTCAAACATTTTCTGGCATATAAATTATTCCGAGTCAGTGCCTATTCAGGCAGTGTTGTACTATATCCTTATTTCTTGAGGATTTCACTTATAATAATAATATTCTCTTTGTTCAAGTTTTTAGCTCTACAGTAAGTAACACGTGCAAAAGGAATATCTGATTTCTAATTTTATATTATTTTCTTTTGTGTTAGGAAAACTATTAAATTGTCTTACATGTTTTCACTTTTTTATATGTCGAATGTTTGATTATAATTGGTTTGAGTTCTCATCTGTTAATGCCACTGACTTTAACAGTCCATATTTGTCTAATGTTGACCTTGATGATCCTTATGCCCATTTTCTTCAAACTGCGCTCACAAATTCCCGTGATATCATTCTTCAGGTACATCGTGCAGTGCTTCATAATGGAGAGAGAGTTGCAGTGAAAGTTCAGCGACCAGGGCTCAGGAAACTTTTTGACATTGACCTAAGTAAGAGACATATATGCTGTTGGTGTTCTTAAATCGAAAACTATAGCTTATTTAGCAAACAGAACAATTTGTAATTTAAATGACATGCTCTTTATTCTGGAAAACTATAGTGATTGCTATTTCTGTTTAGTTGCAGACTTCCAGTGAATTTGATGGGTATTTTATCTTTTATACATAAGAAATATGTGACATTAAGCGCTTTTGGTTTTCTTTTCCTCTTTTTTTTTCCTTACGTCCATAGATTATTTTAGTGTTTTTTTTCTGTGTATACTTTATCCAAACTGTAGTATATTAACTGACATTCTTACTGGCGCTAATCATATTAAAACCTATTCTTTGATTTCCTCTAGGGAATCTAAAGCTAGTAGCTGAGTATTTCCAGAGAAGTGAAAAATTTGGAGGCCCTTCAAGGGACTGGATTGGTATTTATGATGAATGTTCAAAGTAAGCATACATTTACGTGTTGGAAGTTTAATATGTATTATTCATGATGAACCCTTGTCGAATTCATCTTATTGATCCAATGCTTCTATAATATGCCAGTCCTAGTTTAATCCTGAGTATTTCTTGCCCTTTTTTGTTGGTTTAGTGGAATGGCTATTTCTCTACCATTTTATCTCGCATTGTGACCTCAAATTTGTCTCCAAACAATAGGTGTTGAGTCGGCAATGCCAATCTGTAATTTCATCATGTCCATATGGCCATTTATCCTTGTAAGTAACTCATAGGTTGAGAAATAATATGTAATTTGTAATATCACCATAGGCGAGGGTCATAGTTTTTAGTTTTATTACCTATTTGGTTTGGTAGTAGTGTAGTACCTTACAAAGTGGCACTCACTAACTTGTAAGAGAAGGTGATCAACTGCATAAAGACTAATATATCATACATGAAATGTCTCGGATTAGGAAAACAGAGAATACATTGCAATAACGGTAGTGATCATCCGTTCTGTTCAAAGACAGAGATCTGAGATTTTCTAGCTTTCATATATTTTGCTGTCAATTAAGTTTACGGACAGAAATTGACCACCCTGATTTCTGTGATTTCAGAATTTTGTATGAAGAAATTGATTACATCAATGAAGGAAAGAATGCAGACAGATTTCGTCGAGATTTTAGAAATATAAAGTGGGTTCGCGTGCCGGTACGTATCTTGGACCTGAAATGCAGTTCTTTTGGGGTTTGTTTCAGTACTCCACTCTGAAGATATCCAAAGACATGTAGCCCTACTTACATTAGTTAATTAGATAAAAAACTGGCAAAATTCCCCATTGGGCATCCTTTGAGTGTGTACCGTACAGTTATCAGTCTGGTGCTTGTCAGACATCCTCTTTCAGCAACCTGCCTGCTCTCAGCCGGATTTGCTATTCTGCATGCAGCTTGTTGCAATTGGTCAGTCAGGACCAGATGTTCTCTTGGACATACCTGTTGTACCCATTTTAAGTTGTAATTATGGGTCTGTGGCACAAGCAGTAATGGTCTGGTCAAGACCAGATGTTTCTCTTGTACATACCATGTCGTACCCTTTTAAATTATAATTGGTGATTTTATTTGCATTCAATCAGCAATTCTACATAAAGGTGTGTAAACTTTAATTAAAGTGAAGTACTGGAGCAAACCCCTCGAATTTTTCGTATTCTTGCTTCAAAGTTTAAAATGACTTCTCATTATCCTGCTTCTGTAGAATATCATGTGGGATTACACTACTGAAAAGGTGTTAACACTGGAGTACGCCCTGGTACGTGCTAATTATTCTTGTAGTAGAAATTAGCCTGACATTGACTTATGTTTCATTTGGAGAGTTTGTACTTCACAATGGTTATCCATTTATAAAGTACTAGTTTATGAAATAAATTATGATACCATAAAGTTTCTTTTATTCTTATATATATTATCTTGTTGTCCTGAACACGGTTAAAAAAACTCTAATTCACTTTCAGTTATTTCCTCTATGGCTATACCAGTTACTGTTTATAAATGTCCAACCCTCTGTCTATGCATGTTCAATAAATCCACATTATCAGTTCTCTTTGCCAAGTATGATCATGTATATTTGTACATGTCAAGTTTGTGAGATTACTTTGTGGTTCAAGTTTTGATGCAAAACATATTTTTTGTCTCTCTGTTGCCTTTTCATTTATACAACAAAGATCTGACGCATTACAGGATGATTGTCCTTTCAGTTTTAATTTAAACCGATTTTCCAATAGTACTTCGGGAAAAAGTTCTACAACATTTTTGACCTTGAACTATTGTATTATAATTTATCTATTTTGTTATTTATGTAGGTATTAAAATAAACAACTTGGCGGTGCTAGACAGTCGGGGATATAGTCGTTCTCTGATTGCATCTCGTTCAATAGAATCTTACCTAATACAGGTATATTCTTAGTATGCTAGTTATGTTATTGAAATCTAACTTTGGTTGTTTGTGATCTTTTACACCATTTATAATATTTTATTTGATACGATAACATCTAAGTGCTTTCAGGAAATTCACTCTTCTTAGAATTTTGGTAGGATACTTTTGATAATTCATTGGTGGGCTAGTGCTTTTGATTTTGGCTATTAACTGGCTGGTTCAAGAGAGTTCCGTTGATCTAATCAACTATTTTTTGTTTGCTTAAATGAGAGTCCAAGGTAAACCAAAACAGAACTAACCTACAAAGTCAAGGTGCACTGTCAGGGGGTCTAGCGTGCTGAAGCAGTCTCCTCAAAGCCTTGGTGCCATCTGCCATCCGCTTCTAGAACCAACATTAGTTCGATGGTATCTGTTCTTTTATCACGCATATCGACTCATATCAAAAAGTGCACAGTCCTTATAGTTTCAAGAAGTTCTTGTATGGCTAGATGATTTCTATAATATTCCTGGATCATGTACAATTGTGCGCTTAATTGGCTGCTTTGTTTGTCTTAATAGATGCTTAAGAATACACAGCTTTCACTCGCTTAATCTTCAAACTCTTGTTTTCGTATATTTTGAAAATTATATTTCTATGTATTTCCTAAATTTATTAGAGCATTTTTTTGAATGTAAACGTAATTTAGCCCTGAGGTTTTCATGCCATGTAAAAACAGATACTGAAGACTGGTTTCTTCCACGCTGATCCTCATCCTGGAAACCTTGCTATAGACAAGGATGGCTCTCTAATTTATTATGATTTTGGAATGATGGGTGAAATCAAATCATTCACTCGAGATAGATTACTTGGCTTGTTCTATGCTGTCTATGAGAAGGATGCAAACAAGGTATCTTCTTATCTTCACACAAGTGGACCTAACATTTTACCTTGCATGGTCTTGAGAAATTTAAAATGCTCATGTCTTGGGCAGTTCATCTCTTCTTTCTCTCAGTCAGCTCTGTCGTGCAGGTTATTAAAGCTCTAATTGATCTGGAAGCTCTTCAGCCAACAGGAGACCTGTCACCGGTTTGTAGGATATGCTATTTCTTGGGCGGATAAGTCATTGATGAAATGACATTTAACATTTTTTGCCTCCTTTTGTTATATGCAGGTAAGAAGGTCCGTACAGTATTTCTTGGACAATCTGTTAAGCCAGTCACCAGATCAACAGCAGACTCTAGCTGCAATTGGAGAGGTTGCCTGACCTTAAAATTTGCGAGAATTAGCTTGAATGTATACAACAAAGATGTTGAAGTTAATCCTTCTGTATTTTACCTTTCCAGGACTTGTTTGCAATTGCGCAAGATCAACCTTTCCGTTTCCTTCCACATTTACATTCGTCATAAGAGCATTTTCAACTCTTGAAGGTTCTCCATTCTCTTATCTCCTGAAATAATTACAGCATCCACCAATGCATTGCTTTCGATAATATCACTTCTTATTTCTTCTGCATTTTTATGCATGAACGCAACGATTTATGTCAGTATTTTCTTGATTATAAGCTTGCAAAATGTTCCTGATCTGTTAACTGTATGTTGTAAATAATGGAAAACGAATCTCCCTGTTGCAAAAAGAATGTAAAGGACTAAGTTGAAAAACCTATTTTATTTCCGTTTTGAAGAATCTTCTCATCAACAGAAGGTCATTGGTTCTTTATAGTAAATCACATATATGCAGCTGCGGCAAAGGGGGTGTCATGTTTTGTTTTGTTGATTGCGGTTGAGGGTGGACTTTGTGCATCTCGGCATGCATGCACCCAGGTGATTTGATGAAATAAAGGCATGCATATTAGATAATAGAAAATTTGAAACTTTTTGTGAAATACATTGTTGGATGGAGTTTGAACCAAAATTTGTCGATTTGCATCCTGTTCATAAAAAGAGAGAAGGGATGGAGTCTAAAACAGATTGTAACTGGATAAAAAAATTGTGCATAACACAAATAGACATATTCTTCGCATTTTACAGGTTAAAAGTAAGATGAACACAAACAGTTTCGGATTGTTTCAGAGCTTGTGTTTTTTCAGCCTCTACTGCCCAGCTCTAAATATTTGATATTGTGGGAGAAACTTAACGTAGAACTGAAATTACATGGAATGCCAATCTGAGTGAAATTAGGCTTAAATCTTGAGGACCGCTCCAGGCCTATAAATGCTCACATTTTCTGTATTACTTGTTTATCTGTGGGATTAATGTCATAAAAAGTTTACCTATTTACTATCTATTATACGTTAACTATTTGCTGGTGAATAATTGTGTTGGTATAATCATATTTCGTAGGCATTGGATACATATTGGATCCTGATTTTTCCTTCGTCAAAGTTGCTGCACCATATGCTCAGGTCAGGATTATTGTCCACCTGTCATTACCCCTCCATCCACTATGTTCTCTTTCATTTTCCTCGTAGCAGCAGAAATCTTATCTTTTAAACTTGTACCTGTGCATGCCATCCTAATTCTATTTGAACTACAGGAACTACTAGACTTGAAAACAAGGCGACGAGTTGGACCTGAACTAGTCCAGGAGATAAGAAAGCAAGCAAATGATGTAAGAGAATAAATCTTTGATGGATATGGTTTTTCATTTACCACTGTTTCACCACACTACTAATTGTTGCACATATTACTGACGATATCTTCGTATATACAGGCCCGTGATTCTACCATATCAATGCCCTACCGAATCCAACGGATTGAGGATTTTGTAGGGCAACTTGAGTCAGGTGATCTGAAACTCAGGGTCAGAGTACTTGAGGTATGTTTCTGCTAATGACTCCTACTTCTGTCTAGCATATTTGTTCCCAACTGAACTTTCTGCCAACTGCAACCACAAGTTATGAAGTTAATGATAAGCACTAAACCAGATGTTGCATTCTCATTACCTGTTAATTTGGAAAACCTTATTTCTTGATTTGGTCTGAAGCCAAAGTTAAACTGAAACTTCATGACATTTGCAGTCCGAACGAGCTGCTCGTAAAGCTAATATACTTCAGATGGCGACCATGTATACAGCCATGGGTGGCACTCTCTTGAATATCGGGGTCACCATGGGTAGTCAAGGAAACCAAATGGTCGCAAATGGGTCTTTTGTCGGTGCAGGTAGGCTTTTCTAGTTTCATCCCTGAAAAATTCACTCACAAATTCTCCGTATAATGACACCATATTTCTTTTGAACATTATATGTAACCTGTTTTTATCTTCACATGCTACTGGTGTTTTCCACATGTCCTTTTCTTGATTGGTCTAATTCTTGCTCCCAACTGAACTTGCAGGCGTTTTCTTGGCATTACTGATAGCATCTCTCCGAAGAGTGAAGAAACTTGACAAATTCGAAAAGATGGTATAATCGCCATGCGACATACTGGAGACCTGCCCTATTGACACGGCAGACAAGACAAATGGTTCACTTCTGTAAAGAAATTAAATGGGAACTGCTTACGCGCTCGTAGATAAATATACATAGCTCATGTAGGAACTGCATTCTTTCTGTAAATGTTTGTTACAGCCTGTAAATCTGTACACACATTATACATTCTTTTAGCAGAAAAGCTAGATTATTCAGCAGCAAATGATTAATTAAGAAATCTTGAGAACAAAAATTTCTTGTTTTCTAACTATTTGTGATTTTGTTTCCGTGATGACCCGAAAAGAAAAACTGCTACCTGATCTTTAAATCTCAAGTCTCGATACTTCCCTAGAACATGGGCATTTTTACGAAGAGTACGTTTATTTATCCACTTGACATCAACAACGAACCAATTGATGTCACACGTTTGTATATGCCCTTCATTATATGTCTAATGAGTTCTTGTGGATGGGCCCAAATGTTGGGCATGCGGGTTAGATTGGTAAAAATAAGTCGAGGTGGCAATTTGTCTGGATTCTGTTGATCAATAGTTGAAGAATATGGCTGAGAAAAGGTCAATGTGACTATCTTGCAGTATTCTTGTACTTGGTTTCAATTCTGAAAGGACATCTTTGCCCCTTAGTGACTTTTGATGTTATTGTAAATGAGTGGACTGATTATATTCTTGAGTCCATATACAAGGTATTAGTCCGGCGAAATTGAAGCAAGTGTGGTTGAAGACCCTGCTCCCCACCAAGCAACAATGGGTAAAGAAGACGTCATCTTTAAATTTCAGCTTAGTTTTTCCTAGTTTTGTGTAACGGGAAACCGTGCTATAATAGTGGTTTAGTGAAGGATGAAGAGTGTGGATTGACATAAACATATCATATACACTCCCGAAGTCATTGAGCAAAAGCACCAAATATTCGGAGGGGCCTCAGGGTTGTCAAACTGTACTGCTCATCCCAGAGTATTTCTTGGAAGGAACACGGATCTAGGTAATCTCAGGCCCACAAAACAAGAGAGCGTCAATTCAACTATCAATCTCTTAGAATCCTCCTCAAGTCCCTCTCTCCAACAATCTTCAACCATGTTCTCCTTTATGATACCGCAACTGTATTTGGATACTCTCGAAATCTTGTATGAAGACATTAAAGCATATAGTCATGCAAACTTGAAAATTTTCAACTGAAAGATGGATTGCATGTTATGGAGCAAGATGAGCCCCCCTAAGAATTGTTTACACTAGGGTCAACGGATCTGCATGTGACCATGTGGTTGAGAAAACAATTCAGTCTATCACGCCTATTTGAGCATCATCCAAAAGAAATTATTTGAGCATGATGTTTAACATTCAACAAAGATCGA
Organism: Poa pratensis; assembly: GCA_947311845.1. Lineage (NCBI taxonomy): Eukaryota > Viridiplantae > Streptophyta > Magnoliopsida > Poales > Poaceae > Poa > Poa pratensis. The sequence continues at coordinate 31,805,847 of CAMZMU010000079.1, read as the reverse complement.
TCTGTTTGGGCATCTTGCCGCTAAGGCCTCCTTTGATTAAATAGCCGGCTATAGCCCTGTTATAGCCGTTTGAGCATCTTGCCGCTAAGGCCTCCTTTGATTGATAGGGCATGAAATAGAAAGGATTAGGGATTGTGTAGGATTGACTTGGTGTGTCCATTGGAATCCTACGGGCATAGGAACAAGGCGCATGATTTTTCCGTAAAGTCCAAGCTCATGTTAGTTTCTCTTCAAAATACACTACAGAGTTCCTATAGGAATATTCCTAAGGTTTCAATTATGTGAATCAAACACCTTAAAAAGGAAAAAATCCTCAGGATCCAAATCCAACAAATTTCCTGAATAAATCCTATGAATCAAAGGAGGCCTAAATGATTCCATGTACAATTTTCTGCTATAGCCACATTTAGCGCTGCTTTAGCCTCACTATAGCTGTTTTTGAAGATTACTGCTATTTGTGATAGCCCTCTATTTAAAACATTGTCTACAATACCCTCAACATGATGTTGTTCTTGCTGTATTCTTCACCCATGTAAGCATGTCAATGACTCATGAGCAAGGTTTTGGTTACCGGTAGAAAATAATTCCCGAGGGTGGTCAGGATTTCCGGTTACCAGAAAATCCCGACCGGTTACCGGACAAATTTCAAATCTGAAATTCGAAAATTCAAATTTTTTGGTTCCACATTTAACCATTTATCGAAAGTTTTCATTAAAATTCAAAATTTCGGGATTTTTCGTTCGGTATGACTATTTCCCGAGGGTGCTCGGGATATCTGGTTACTGACCGGTAACCGGATTTTCCGACCGGTAACCAAAACCATGCTCATGAGATGACGCTTATTAATTCCAAGTGACGAAGAAGAAGACCAATATGGCACTCAAAGAAAAAATGGTGCAAGAGCAAGCAATATCTAAGTGATGAAGAAGAGGAGAGTCATGAGAGTGACACCATCAAGCTAGTATAACAAGGGAGGAATGAGATGTCTCTCATAGCAAAGAGGTGTGGCAATATGTTGTCCAAGATGAACAAAAGAAAGAGCTTCTCCAACATTCAAGTACTCCAAAGAGATATTGCTACAATTGTGGTGATGACAAACACTCATCACCGAGTGTCCTCATCCCAAGGATAAGATATAAGGCAAGGAGAAGGAACAAAATGATTACACACCTCCTACAATAACAACAAGCCATTCAAGAAGGACAAGCAAGCTCTTAACTGTGGCATTTTTTAGCGTTAAAAAGGCCTCCTTAGTATACCCGTATCATATCACCAGTTAGCAAGAGAAGGAGAAGATGATACAAATGAGTATGATCTTCACAAGGAAAGGAAGAGGTCAGACATAATGCTTCAAATGTGAAATGGTTCCAAGGAAGCAAGAGAGGAACTTAATAAGCATTTTAAGTACCTTGATATAATATATTACAAGTTATTAAAGGGGAACTCAACAAACTCACTTTATCCCATGAGAAAATCTGACGTCTCATGCTAAAATTGTGGCCCTCTACCGACTTCCAACATATTACTGATGTTGATGCTCGTACTACTTTCTCTAATTTAAATGAAGCACCCTTAGTTGAGGAAAGTGCTTGATTGAAAAATCAACTAAAAGAGGTTTACTCTCATGCTTTGATCCAAGTTGAGAAAGTTTTCGATGATCTGAGAAAGAAAAGGGAACTATTTACTAAAGGACTTGGTTTTGTGCCCAAGTTTAGTTACAAGTGAAAAAGCTCGGTTGCCTCTTTAGTACACCAATGTCATTTTTTTTTTTGCAAATTAGGAACAAAAAGATTGTTGGAAATACCATCATGGGTGGTTGTCTAGTAGGAGCTACACCACTCTCATTGCGCGTGGGATACCTTTGATCTTTGTGATCAAGAAAAAAAATATTTGATTCAGGAAGTCCTTGTACACTAACACAAAAAGATCCGTCATGGAGTGATACCTAAAACCAATGATAGTCTTGTTTTGTAGGACTATGTCTCCGGTGGAAATAGTTGATTGATCTTTATGGATGCAAAAATCAAATGACCGGAGAAAAAAAATGAATGTTCAGCACCAATGTGGAAGAAACACCGCCAACCCAAAATATCGTACTTTGCGACAACTAGAAAGGGAATGTATCGGGGTTGGCTAAAATCATTATGACAAATGATTATTTAATCCTTGAATTACAATCTACTTTTTATTTTGCAGCTTTACACATTCGGAGGCCATGAGTATTTTATTCATGTTGATGTGACCGCCTTATAAAAAACTACACTCCCGTCTCACTTTTTTTTTAGCATTTGCCGTCTCACTTTTGGATCCAATCCAACGAAAGCAATTGGGCCGAACCAACGGGCCTGTTGGAGAGTTGGTTAAACCAACAAACTCGTTCATTTCCGTTCGCCAATCACCTGTCTTTCTGCACACTCGGCTGTTGCATCTCAGATCTCGCGGGCACCAAGAAACCAAAGCTTTCCCACTCTCCGAATCACTCCCTCTCTCTTCCAGGTAAACTCTCCCTCTCTAGATCTCTCACAGCTCCGTCCTCGAGAATTCTCTACGGTCGTCCCGATGCGCGCGTTCGCTACGTGTGATCCGCGCGCTTGGCAGCCATCTCGAGATTTTTCGTTGCTTGCTTTTTAGCCCGGATCTGACGAGAACGGGGCGTTCGGATCCGAGCTGTGGTTTGACACTTCGTTTTTCTTGCGGGCACCTTGCGCTGCTGTCGATCTCACCTATGTGGGTGCGTGTCTTTTCTATGCAGGAAGCTTGGACCGAAGGAAGGAGCTGGGAGGAGGCCATGGGGGAATTCTCCAAGGTCCGCAGATTCTTCCACAGCTGCTGTTACCTGTTAACAATACATTCTGGCTATGTATTTACATTCGAATGAAGTGTTCACTGTACCGAGGGTGATCTTGCGCATGTAAATTTGGGTCCCAATTGTTTATCAGTCGATTTGTCAGATAGAAATGTTAGCTGTGCAGAAATGATGAGAATTATATTGCTATGATTTATGATTAACACATTCCTTTCTGTAAAGCTCATCCATTCCACGTAGAGTCGCCCGGACCTTTCCCAGTTGATCCGTCTCAGTTCCTGTATCATAATTAAGAATTTTGAATTTGAAAGCAGATTTACAGTTGATAGCTTGATGATAAATGTTAGAAAGGAAGAGAAAATACCGTGGAATACTTAGTTCGTAACCTGCTAAATAAAATGTTGATTTCTGGCATATCACATTCTTTATCTACGTACTTATACTGATGACATATCATCCATTCTGTGTTTAACTATTTGTACTAATTCATTACGTTTACACAGGAATCTTGCCCTTCGGTGAAGAACATTTTGCTACTGGATACTGAGGGGAAGCGTGTTGCTGTGAAGTACTTCTCAGATGATTGGCCGAGTAATGCATCCAGGCTAACCTTTGAAAAGTCCGTCTTCACAAAAACTTTGAAGACAAATGCACGCTCCGAAGGTAATTTATTCATGGTGTGTAGCTTGTGAATTCCCGTCATATCATTTCTGTAGCACAGATATTAATGCACATAGTTCCTTTTGCAACTTTCCAACATTAGCATAGATTGTTATTCACAAAATTACTGAAATGTGTCATTACGCTTCACATTTGAGATCTTAGTTGAAATTATACACGTATCTTAGCTCGGGTTTAAGTTAAAGCCCACTATTAACTATGCATGGTTCCTTAATGATAAAGTAAACCGTGAATGTTCCAATATTGGTTTCTTAGCTATTTGTTAGGAGAATTTTGTTTAGTTTTGTTTACAATTTTTAACACTCTGTTGGTTTATGCTATGTAGTTGGATCTCATGTAAGCCAAACAAGGGGTATTAGCTTAAAGAAAGTATTTCACAAATGAATCTTGTTAGTTTACTGTTGCTAGCACATAGCCTCATACTAGTATAAGTTGCATTGAGGAAGCCTAAGTGTTCAATGGCTGTGAAATGCTAATTGCTGGATGAATGAAAAGTTTTAGGTTTATATTCATTACTATACTTATGCCCAACTGGATCAACTATTTTGTTGTCTAACTTTAATTTTGATTTACCTTTGACACCTATTTTGATCCTCTGCAGCTGAGATAACATTGCTTGATGGCTATATTATCGTCTACAAGTTTGTACATGACCTTCACTTTTTCGTCACTGCCGGAGATGATGAGAATGAGCTCATCATATCAAATGTACTCCAGGGTTTTGCTGATTCTGTTGGTCTTCTACTCAGGTATTATACTTGTTCTAGTGTTACTACCTGAACTGGTATTTTGTTACATGGTTTGTAAGGAAGCCGCTTCAGGGTTCAATTTACTGTGCTTTAGGGGTGATGTCGAGAAGAGGACTGCACTCGAGAACTTGGATTTGATACTTCTCTGCATTGATGAGATTATTGACGGCGGGTAAGGATTTCTTGTGATCTATGCTAAATTTGGATCATGTGCTGTTTCACAGCCCTCTGCCTACATGAAAGTGTTGTTGGGCATAGTACTCTTGAGCTGTAACATCACTCTGCATGTTTCTTAAGAGTATTATTTGCCTTTTGACTTGCTTTTGTATTCATTTTTCTGGAGCTCTTGTAGAGTTTTTTTTTTTGCTAGAATGAGCACTTCAAATTTAATTAGTTGACATAGATAGCTTTAGCCCCAATTCTGAAGGCAAGAGTTTCACAGGGTACAGTTTAGTTCCTACGGGAATTGGTATAAGTTCAAGTGTTAGAAACAAAGCCCTAATATGAGTAAGCATAATTGCAACTAGCCAACTAGTAAATCATCTAATTAAGATTCCAGCCCATTAGAACAGTAAACTTTGTAGCCAGTGCCTGTGCCTTTCAAACTATTTTGTGAATCATCTGAAACTATGTGATTGTTTCTGTACTCGCGCAGCATAATTCTTGAGACAGATGCCAACACCATCGCCGGGAAGGTTGCGACCAATGCTGCCGACGGTTCAGTCCCCTTCTCCGAGCAGGTAATTATCTGTACCTCCGACTTGTGCAATCCTCTGCGAGTTGCCATCATATAATATCTCATGATGTTTCTCATGCATTGTCTGTTTGGTCTTTCTGCAGACGATATCTCAAGCTCTGGCCACAGCTAGGGAACACTTTGCACGATCTCTTCTCAAATGAACAACCAGCGCTTCTACTTTTCACATGTTACGGCTTGTATGAGTCCAGGTTGGGCTACTGTATGCTGGGCCTGGTAGGTATTACTCATCCTGTACTGATGTGCAATTGTGACAGACAGAAGTAACTAAACGTGACTGGATTCTCCTCAAATGCTATGTAATTCTTTTTTCTTCGTTAAGTGTTGTGTATCTTACATTTTCTGGAAGTATAGAGAAAAATAAATGTTGTTATTTGGTGGTCTCCTTGGAACAGCACTCTGGTTTAAAACTGGAAAAGCGGCCGGTTCAGCTAATTGAACCCTTTTTTTTTAGAATAGAGAACTTGATTACTGGGGTGTGGCGGTATACAAATCGTTCATTAAGATCTCTGATAGCCGTGGGTAGGTCATTGAGCATGACACAGTCCCCAGCAGAGTAAGCCTAGCAAGCCCATCAGCCACTCTGTTACAAACTCTGCTAGTAGAAAGGACAGTACAACAGTGGAAGCTGCTGATCACCTTGTAGTGGCCAGCTAATTGAAACCCTTTCTGATGCTGAGTTCCTCTTGAAACCGCATTCCCTTCCTAATTAAACTGAGATGAAATCAGAATATTAAAAAAAGAAAGGCTCCACAGAACATCAATCAAATCAGGTGCATCACATTAGGCTATCATACATGTTTCAAGATTTTTGCTATGCTTTCCTGCTTTGTAGGAAAACATGTAAAAATGTCTATCGATTCGGCAAGTTACTTTGATTTATCTTCTCTTCATCCATGATGGGGCAAGAGAGCCCAAGAGAGGTAGGGGCTATTCGCAATCAGGACAAATCCTTTTCTACCATGGCATTGAGCACTAGTTCTCTTCTCCTTGCACCCCTAATAATAAAAATGAATTTGGTCAAGTCACTCAATCCTTTCCCCTACCCAGGAACTCCTTTGGATAACTTTCAATGACAATTATTACCGGATCTGGATAGTTACGAAATTCACCTGAACTTTCAAAGTTGGAATTGCGCCTTCGATGCCTACACATATATGCACGTATTGCCCCGATTCAAATGGATTGAATATCTAATTTTGTTATGAGTCAAGCTTCATCAAGTTTCACTAAGTCCATAGAAAAATATCAGCATCTATACCACCAAATTAGTTTTATGAGATTCATCGTAACATATACATACATACTACATACTATATTTGATGTTATTGATATTGACACATGTTTCGCTGGGTTTGGTCAAAATTTAAAATAATATAAAGATATAACTTCAATTAATTTGGAACAGAGTGTGTACTTGTTTAGTTACCTCTTTCGTTTCTACCCACCTTTTTCATCTTGTATCCCCATGTGCATGTAGCTGCAATGTGCACATCTTCCCAATACCTCTGATTGATTTTAGACTAGTCATAGTGATGAAGTAAGGACTTCAAGGGTTGCCCGATCTTCACGGATTGACTGCGGGAGTGAACGAACGCACGCAAGAACACGAAGAACACGAAGAAGAACACAAGAACTCAAACACGATACAAGAACCATTTCCCTTACCGGTCGGTCCAACCGGCCCAATAGAATCCACACGAGGGTGGGAGATCGGCAAGTAGATACAAGAAGAGATCTTGGATGGTTGTTTTCTCCAACGGTCAACCAAACCGCTCCAATAAAGTCACCCGAGGATGAAAGATTGGCAAGTAGTCAAACTACAAGTAGAGGTCTTGAATCCACAAGAGGGATCTTCTCCACAAGGGGAGGAACCATCCCCACAAGGGGAGGAAGGATACCATCTTGAGGTGAAGGAGCACAGCTCTACTCTAATCTCAAAACATAGTCTAACCCTAACCCTAGGCAGCCAAGGGGGTATTTATAGTCTTAGTACAAAACGGGTGGAAGACACACAGGGCGGATAAGACTGGCGGGGCGACCGGCCCTAGGGCCGGCCGAGGCCGGCTGGGAGGCCGGTGTGGAGGCCGGCAGTTGTGGCATGGGGCCCGGCCTGGGCCGGCCTAGGCCGGCTGGGAGGCCGGCCGGGTCTAGAGGTAGCCCGGCCCTGGGGCCGGCCCTGGCCGGCTGGGAGGCTGGCAGGCCAGTCTTCTCCTTCGTCTTGGCGCTTTCTCCTCCTCTTCCAAGCGTACGCCTTGGATAATCTTGAGTCTTGGGCTTTCTCCGCATCTCCCTTGACGTCCGTACTCGTCGTATGAAACCTACCATAGTAAGGGGATAGATGCTCACGTAGTATACCATCCAAAGGAGTACCAAATGGGTTCTCGTAGAGGAAAGAGTTCACCTTTGAGTTCGATGACGACATGGGATGTGTTGAGGGTCTTGACATGGTGATGGCCGTGACCAGGGCTACATCATCTCCCCCCTTTAAAAAGAGTCGTCCTCGACTCTTGCTCTTCATCACCATGCAAAGGAGGTAGATGTGTTGTCGAAAAATTGGAATTCACCATGCCTACAAACACCAAAGACCAAGCAAACCATGTGTGTGCAAGAAAGAGGAGCATATCAACAATGACATGTCCATTCTTTGTCATAGCACCGTTAGCACAACACAAGAATATGAAAATGTAGTGCAAGTGCAAGGTCAATGTGCAAGCAATCCAATGGAACATCTTCAAAATGTGGAAACACAAATACTCCATAAAAATATGAGGATGCCATCTAGGTATCTCATGTTGAACCATATGATTATCATTGTACACAAGGCATCGGAAAGAGAAATTTGTCAACATCTTTGAGGCAATAAGAGGAGAACTTGGTAAAAACACACAATGAAGAATGTCCAAAATATCATCTTGGGTGCAAACAAAGCACATGAAAGAGCAATTTTTCAACATATTTGTTGCAACACCCAATTGGTAGAAACCAATAAACTCATGACAAGACATGCACAAAATGTCATTATGGTTGCAAACAAGCCATTGGAAAGAACAATTGTTCATCATATTTGTGGCAACACATAAATCATCCATGTGAAAGATCAAGTAAACATGCTTGTCATATAGGAGACCAAAAGCAACATCATGATTGCAAACAAACCATAAGCAAGAGAAATTGTTGAACTTGTTTCATGCAAAACATGGGAAAAGTATTAGAGTTGGATTCAATCCACAACTCACATGTATGCTCTCAAGAGCTCGTATTGTCAACTCATGCTCAATTGAGGTTGACATTATCATGCGTTTACCGGCACACACAAGACACCATATGAAGAAATTATGTGCACGGTATATGAACACATCATCCATCATGATGCGTCTCTTCATTTGCATATCACCAACCACACAAAAATCAATTGGAAAATATGACATATGTTGATAGTCACTATGCAAAGTGAAGGATGGAACAAGGTCCATAAGAGAAAACGAAACATCTCCAAAAAGTGAGAAAGCTATGGGGGCAATCTCATTATCAAGCATTTCAACATTATTGCAAGCAACACATGTAAAAGAAGAATTGTTCAACATATTGCAAGCAACAATGGGAGAAAAGTGTAAACATTCATAACAAGGCATGCTCATGGCAAAATCATCACAAATAGGTAATTCCACATGATCAACATTGGTTTCAAACAAAGTATCACAAGGGAATAAGAACGAATCATATGTTACATCAATAAAATCATCCATATCATGCAAGCAATCATAGTTCATCATGTCCACTAGCGGGATCATGGTCACATCAACACCCATACCTTGGTAGTCCCACTCATGTGAAGTAGGTGTTGAAGTAGTAGGGGCTTCCATGTAGCCGACTTGTTCATCTTGAAGTAGACATGGGGTGGCATCATCATCATCCTCCATGTACATCTTCTCCATTTGAGGCACCGTCAAGTCGAGGAGTGGTGTCTCATCATCCATGGAACCTAGCACACAATGAGAAAACACACTGGAGGTAGAGGTTAAGTTGTTAGAAATCGAAATGGCCTCACAAGACCTATCAACTACCTCTCTCAACTCAAGTGGTGTATCACTCATTCCCTCAAAGTGAAAGCACTCAAACTCACATATGGTGGAGGCACTCAACTCACTCTCACTCACACTCAAGTGGGCTAAGTGTCTCTCATTCTCACATGGGATTGGTACCATCTCATAACTCAAACACATGAGTGTAGGCTCAATGTTCTCAACTCCAAACACCTCTGAGGTTGAAGGGAAACTCCCATGCTCAACCTTCTCGACCTCATCGCCTCCAAAGGTCAATGCCAAAGTGTAGGCATCATCACTCGACTCCTTTGCTGAAGGGAAAATCCCATGCTCGGCATCATCATCACTTGACCCATGGTCAAAGGTGATAGCATTCTCCATGCTCGCCTCCATGATCGAAGGGAAAATCCCATGCTCGACCGTCTTCTGACCATCTTGGTCACCAACTTTGCACTCCCACATCATGTGACCTCTTCCATTGCATATTGGACACAAGAGATTGGGACATTCTCGTGGATCATGGTCTTGGCCTTGGCAATTGTCACAAATGAGGTCTTCATCTTGCCATATGGGGGCCAATGTGGTGGTGGCACTAGGTGTAGACACCATATCATGTGAGGGGCTTGAGAAGGTGATGCATGTAAAATGCATACATGAACTTTGCATTATATTACTTATATTTCAATCATATTTGCATCATATAAGGGTTATATCATTGTTTTATATTGATTTTGGGAATATTTCACAATTTCCCCATTTTTCTGGAATTAACCCTGCACTGTCAAAAACCCTATTTTTCAATGTTTTTACCTTTCAGGGACCCAAACGACGTCCAAATGACCTAATATTTTGCGGGGATCATTTTTTGGAAGGAACGAAGCGTAGGAGCGAAGGAAGCGAACAAACGGAGACCCGAGGGCCAAAAGAGGTGGGCCCACGTGGCCAGATTCCTTGGCCGCGTGGGACCCCCCATCTTGGGCCTCGTGGCTCCGATGCCGTCCGTTTTCGTCTTCGTGGTTTCGTCTTGACCTAAAACCGGCTATAAAAATAGTCCCCCGAGGAGTTTCGGGAGGAGGCGGCGGAGAAACACAAAACCACGAAACAGAGAGTCAGAAGGCTGCCGGCGGAGAAGATCGGAGGGGGGAAATGCCGCCGGAATCACCTCCGGAGGGCTCCACCCCCCTCCGACGTGTTCATCATCAACATCTACAGCAAGATCATCTCCATCTCTCCACTGTAAACTCTTGGCAAACATGATATATGATGCAATATACTATTCCCTTGATCTATTGTGTCTCCCCATCTATGTTTGAGAAGTGATTTGTTCATGACAATAGTGAAATAGTTCGTTGATTGGTTGCATACAAGTTTTGTTATCTTTTATGATTGTCTTTATGTACAATATATGAGTGCACACATATGTTGGGGAATGCATGTAAGGTGATCACCGGTAATATAATGGAGTGAGGGAGGCTTGGGAGGACATGTAAACCTGAGACCGAGTCATGAAGTTACTTTATTGGGGGATATATATAGGGGACCTTAGAACTTAAGGCTATGGTGGGACTTTTATGTCTTAATAATTCTTGTGTGCTCATTTACTTGGCCATGAGATCCATCATAAGGGGTTTTAGTTCATTTACTTGGCTACACCTATTTATGGCTCCTTCCTAGAAGAAACAATTAAGACTGAAACATGTGCTTCACTAATTGTGACAACCACACGAATGAAATAACAATTGCTAGAACATTTGCTCCCTTGAGATATTTGCTACTTGAGATATTTGCTACTTGCTACTTTGAGAAACTTGCTCTAAGAAACTTGCGTTTGAAACTTGATTGAGAAACTTGTTATTAGATAAACCCATTCCACGTCACTTGCTTTCATTAGTTAGTTCCTTTCATATTTAAACTTATTGCTTTGCACAAACGGCCATATAGGAGGGTTATAGGGCTTTAGAGAATAGATAGTTTACCTTCAGCTCCTCGTGGGTTCGACAGTCAAATACTTATCAAATTGTGCTACAGTGATTCCTTGCTCTTGGGGATTATTAGAAGGGCGCCGTCTTGGTTGTGTCCTCACAAGTGTTGTCATGCTTCTTGCGGTGTCGACGTGAGCTTGACCGTTGCTCGAAGAACTTGTCGATGTTGGCCATGAACTTGTCAACAATAGAATCAACACTAGAAGGAGACACCATAGGATGTGCACTTGCCGCCATCTTGGATGTGGAGGTTGCACCTTGAACTTGGAGTGTAGGCGTATGTGCTTGATGGCGTGGCGTCCGTCTTGACTTCTCCTCATGTCTTTGTTGGCGTTCTTCATTGGAGGGATGACGTCGAAAATCGTTTGGATGCTTCTCCTCATGTCGACGTCGGCGTGCTTGTTGCTTTGGTGACCTTATCTTGGAGCTCCCACTCGAACTTGGTGACATGTTCCGACGCTTGGCGAGTGTGGATAGGTCATCTTGGAGCTTGGACAAGTTGCGGTCGACCTTGGCAATGTTCTTGTGGCGCCTTGTAGAATGTGATGAAGGATGTATGCTCTTGGCAAGCTTGTCAATGGCGTCCTTGAGATTTGGAACTTGGCATCTTTCTTGTGGCGCCTTGATGAGCTAGTTGGGCCTTGACTTGGCTTGGCCTTGTCGATGCACTTCTTGGGACGCCGTCTTGTTGTTGATGTAGAAGGTTGATGTTTGGCGCTCTTGGCGATGTCCTTGTCATGGAACCTTCGAGAAGTTGATGGAGCTTCATAGGATGGACTCATGGTGGTCTTCTTGTTGCTCCATCTTGAGCTTGAACCATAATAGGTTGTGCCATGACGCTTGGTGGTGCCGCTCTTGAACATGGTGGTGATGGGAGTCCTCTCCTCTTGCATGTTGTCGATGTCGCCGCACATGCTACAAGTGTAGTAGTCGTAGACGTTCTCCACCATGTCATCGGAGTTGTTGTCGTAGTGGTGGCGCTCCACCATGTCGTTGTAGTCGAAGTCGGTACCATGTGATGAGGCATATGAAGACACTTGCACCTCATTGTCGTTGGAGCTTGTGTAGTCGGAGTCGTGGTAGATTCTTGTGTACTTGGAGTCGATACCATATGATGAAGGTTTGTCGACGTCGTGGTACCGCTCCATGTCATGGACGCTCGTGGAGTCGTAGTCGGAGTAGTCGTAGCGGAAGTCTTGGTGATGATCCATCATGTCATGGGGGTCATTGTCGGTGTAGTCGTAGTAGTCCCCCAAGTCCTCAAAGTTTGAGGCATCATAGTCCATGTGACTCATCGTGTAGTCCTCCTCATAGGCTCCATAGTTGCATTCGCTCTCCCTAGACATGTCAACTCACAAGACAAGTGTATATGTGGAGTGGAAAGGAACTAGAGCACAACCTCTCACCTTTGTAGATAGTATTGGACGTCGTGGACAACCAAAGGGAAACGATCACAAAGTAAAGTGCTTGTGTTCAAGTATCCAAAGCAAACTTCAAAACACACACGGCTTAAAATTTGGATAGGAAGGTATGGTATGTGGAAGCAAATTGAACCAACCGCAAACCAAGATATTGTTAAAGCAAGTAGAGAACCACGATAATCACAAAGCAAAAACAAGTCAATCTCAAAGCTAGGAATGTACTTCAAGGAAACACACGCATAGAGAGATAAATGAGACTTATGCAACCAAGAAGTGAGCTAAAGAACCATATGATCCTAGCGAAGACTATAAGCTCGTGTTGCACAAGTACAAGGAGAGTCACTGTCTCGATTGCAATTTATTGGTGGGCTACAAGATTTGCACAAAATGTACCACCTACTAGATGTTCATCGAGCTTGCGCGCTTCCTACAAGAAATATGGCAAGTGGTGTTTCTTTCTTTTATTTTTCTTGATTTGGCACTTTTTGCTTCTTGTCTCTTTTAATTCTTTTTTCTCTTTTGCACACCCACTTCTTTTGATGCCAACACAAGATATATGTCAACTAGCGCATGTATTTTTGCTTGGAAACTACACGGTGCAAATGTGCAAAGTCCAAACAATCATCAAGAGCTAGCCTCAATAGGACATGGTAATCGCAAAGATATAGTGTGGCTTTCAACGGAATGGCAAGGGTAAAGGTTGGCGATGTTATACCTTTCGTCGATGATCTTCACCCTTTGTTGTAGAAGTGTCGTGCTTGCCCACGAATTTTGGTGATGGTGGATGATGGATCTTCCGCAATGGTGATGGAGGCCTTGTCCGTAGCTTCGAAACGAGCCAAAGAACACCAAAAACGGAGTCCGAAATCAAAAGATATGACCAAAATAATTTTCTGAAAATTTCAGTTTCTGGGAGGCCGGCCTCTGGAGGCCAGCGGGGTCGGGTTGTGGTCCGGCCTAGGCCGGTTTGAGGCCGGCTTGGAGGCCGGTTGACCCACGCGAAGTTGACCCTCGAAAATCTGCTATTTTGGCGGAAAAATGGCCCGAAAAACCTCAAATCGAAGAGGGAATCAATGGAATTTAGCCATGGGAATGCAAAGGAAGCAAGATCAACTAGTTGAGCAATAGATCTATGGATCAAAATTTGCAAAAACACACAAGATTCACAGATTGATCCAAAAGCAATTTGGGCCTATTTTTTGTGGAAATTTTCGAATTTCTCAAAATCAAAGAAAAATTTGGTGGATTTGTGGGGGAAACAAAGTCAAATCCGTGGCAACCATACTCTGATACCATATGATGAAGTAAGGACTTCTAGAGTTGCCCGATCTTCACGGATTGACTCCGGGAGTGGACGAACGCACGCAAGAACACGAAGAAGAACACCAAGAACACAAGAACTCAAACACGATACAAGAACCATTTCCCTTACCGGTCGGTCCAACCGGCCCAATAGAATCCACACGAGGGTGGGAGATCGGCAAGTAGATACAAGAAGGGATCTTGGATGGTTGTTTTCTCCAACAGTCAACCAAACTGCTCCAATAAAGTCACCCGAGGATGAAAGATTGGCAAGTAGTCAAACTACAAGTAGAGGTTTTGAATCCACAAGAGGGATCTTATCCACAAGGGGAGGAACCATCCCCACAAGGGGAGGAAGGAGACCATCTTGAGGTGAAGGAGCACAGCTCTACTCTAATCTCAAAACATAGTCTAACCCTAGGCAGACAAGGGGGTATTTATAGTCTTAGAACAAAACGGGTGGAAAACACACGGGGCGGATAAGACTGGCGGGGCGACCGGCCCTGGGGCCGGCCGAGGCCGGCTAGGAGGCCGGCAGTAGCGGCTTGGGGCCCGGCCTGGGCCGGCTGGGGAGCCAGCACGCGCTGGAGGTGACCCGGCCTATGGGCCGGCCTAGGCCGGCTGGGAGGCCGGCCAGGTCTGGAGGTAGCCCGGCCCTGGGGCCGTCCCAGGCCGGCAGGCCAGTCTTCTCCTTCGTCTTGGCGCTTTCTCCTCCTCTTCGAAGCGTACGCCTTGGATGATCTTGAGTCTTGGGCTTTCTCCGCATCTCTCTTGACGTCCGTAATCGTCGTATGAAACCTAGCATAGTAAGGGGATAGATGCTCACGTAGTATACCATCCAAAGGAGTACCAAATGGGTTCTCTTAGAGGAAAGAGTTCACCTTTGAGTTCGATGATGACATGGGATGTGTTGAGGGTCTTGACATGGTGATGGTCGTGACCAGGGCTACATCACATAATGGGGAGTATTATACACTAGTATCATACATATGATACTGGTCTATGTTGATACTTTCATAATGGGTAGTAACATATGTGTGGTACTATCATATACTAGTGTATTTATTAGGTTGTAAACTCATCTTGTCTTGGGTTATGTTAGGGTATCTACCTATGATAGCACTATCATCTCTTTCATTATTAATTGCAGTGACACGTCATCTTTTTGCCAACATGGCATGCATGATACTATCTTAGTTACTCCCACTATGGGTAGTCTTAGTGACTTCTTGTCATGAAACAATATATGAATGAGTAATGCTACGTGTCCACCGGTTTGTGTATGATTCTCGTCCGACACAAACTGAAGGCCCTTTGATGGCATCACATAGTCCACCATGTCCGACGAATGGTGGCGGGAATCATACACAAACCATTAGATGCGAAACTTCGCATATGAATCCTCTTCCGTGGCAGTGCTTTGGTAGTGTACAAGAATCGCGTTGTGTGCACCTCGTTAACAATTTGGAATTGGTAAAACACATGCAATCGATTTTATTCGAAGTTATTCTATCAATAATGAATCAATCACTCTTGTGAAATTTCAGCCACACTTTTTAAGTTTTAATCACTTGTATGAAGTTTCAGTTTTTTTTTGTGAAGTTTAATGTGTTTCAGTCACTTCTATAGTTCTATGCAGTTATACTCATTTTTGTGAAGTTTCAGGCATTATTTTTTATCTTTATTTATTGATTACTTTTTATATTTATTGCAATTTGCGCTTTCACCTTTTCTGTTTATATTTGTTGCAAGTGTATTTTTGTGTACATGCAATTACACTTGTACTTTGGTGCGATTGCACTTTTAGTTGTGCAATCATTTCCCGTTCCCCTCCCTCTCCCCTCTGCTACAGTAGATCGAGAGAGGCGACAAGGGCGTCCGGTTGCTTTTCCCCTCCTTCCGCCGGAGCAGGTGCAGATCCCTGCCTCCTCTTGTCGCTTCGGCAGCGGGAGGAGGTGGGGATCTCGTTCCCTGTCTCCCGGCGTGTAGATAGGGTAGTTTTAAAGCGACAAGAGGATGCAGGGATCTCGTTCCCTGTCTCCTGGCGTGTAGATAGGGTAGTTTTAGGGCTCATCGGCGTCGATCTGGGGAGGAGGTCGCCGTCGTGTTCGAGAATAAGTTCCGCCATCTTTCCTCTCCTTGCCGGACGTCGGCAGGTGGGTGACGTGCTCGGTCCACTGGCATTCGGGTTTAGTGGTTTTGCTGCTCTTCGATCTACGGATCGGTGGAGCTTTTGGTCCCCCCGGGTGGTTGGCGGGGTCGCGCCGTCGTCCTCCCTCTGTGGGGTTCTTATCCCTCCTCTCCGTCGTTGTCGAGCCGCCGTCTCCTCCAACGGTGGCTACGGGAGGGTGAGGTGCTGTGGTGGAGGTGAGTGTTCATCCTCTGGCTGGGCGCTGCGGCGACGGTGGCGTTCCAACCTTGTGAGTTCTTCATCCCCTTCCTCTTTGTCGATGCACTGGCGAGGCCCCCGGCGACGGTGCAGAGGTTGGGTTGGTGTGTGGGTGGACGGCAGATCGGCGCTGCTGTCTTCCCGCGGTGGGGTGCTTTGCCCTCCGGCTCGTCGGCGTGCTGCTGCTTCCTCCGGCGGCGGCATGAGCTTCGGGAGGTGTTCTACTTGGAGGAGCTCCAGATCTTCCTCCTTCTTCTTTGAGGGAGATGACTGCGACTCAGCGACGGTCTGCTCTTCTTCCCCGTCGGCGTGCAGGCACGAAGGCTTCCCGTCCGTGATGCTGCCTCAAGTTTCAAGGTCTTCGCTGGCTCCAGGTCAGAGCGGCGGAGGAGCTGCGGCGGCGCGTCTCCGGTCCACGGCGGTGGTGGCATAGGAGTGGGTGCCCAGGGATTTCGATGTAATTTCTTATTTTGTTGGGTACGTTTCTGAGTTGGGTTAATGTATCTGGAGTTTTCGCAAAAAAAAAAGTTGTGCAATCATTTGCTCCTCACTAGATACTACTTATCATTTGTCTGGCAGATAGTGAGACATGCCCTTTCCCATCATTCGCTCATCATTTATTTCGTGTCGCTCGCTCTCGTCAGGGTCAATAAACCCATGCCTTCTCTCACCTGATCACCGGCCACCGCCTCCACCACCCTCTCCCGTCGCCCGATGGTCATGGCCCGACCAAGGCCTCCTCCGCTCTACCTCCTCGCCGTCGTCTTCTTCCTCCTCCCCATCCAGCCACCGCCCGCCGCCGACGCGGCGACGACCCCCGTCGCCTTCTCCTTCCCGTCCTTCTCCCTCCGAAACCTCACCCTCCTCGGCGGGGCCTCGCTCCGCTCCGCCTCCGTATCCCTCCCGCCGCCCTCATCTCACGCCCTCTTCCCGCTCCCTCTCCCGTTCCCTCCCAACGCCTCCTTCTCCACCTCCTTCCTCTTCGCCTCCCCCGCTTCCGCGCGCCCCGCCTCCCGCCTCTCCTTCCTGCTCCTCCCCGACCCGCTCGCCGCCGCCGAGGGCAACCGCTCCCTCCCGCTCGAGGTGGCCTTCGACGCGCCTAGGAACCGCGTGTACGCGTCCTCCGCCGGCGAGCGCGTCGCCGGGAACTCCACCGGAGCCGTGGACCTGCGGAACGGCAACGAGGTCGGTTCGTGGGTCGTCTACGACGCCCGCCGCGCCCGCCTGGAGGTGTTCCTCAGCCACGCCAGCCTGCGCCCCGCGACGCCCGCGCTGGTGGTGGCCAACTCCACGGCGCTTGCCGCCCGCTTCGCGGAGTTCATGTTCGTCGGCTTCCAGGTCTCCTCCTCGTCCGACAACGGGAGCAGCAGCGACGGCGGCTTCGCCATCCACAGCTGGAGTTTCCAGACCAGCGGGCTGCGCGCCGTCGACCTCGCGTCCAGATCCTCGCACAGCGTCTCCGACAGCGTCCGCAGCGCTCCCCCGTTGGGCGGTGTCGCAGGCCGTAAGGATGGGCGCCGCAGAAGGCTCGCGCTGGGGCTGGGCATTCCTCTGCCCATTCTGTTTCTCGGTGCAGTCATGATGTTTGCGGTAATGTCTCTGAAGAAGTGGAGGTCTCGTACTGCGGGGTTCAACGAGGGTGTTAGAGCAAAAGCGGCGGGCCAGCCAAGGCAGTTCATGTACCAGGATCTCTTCTCGGCAACGAAGGGATTCGATCCTTCTCTGGTGGTTGGTAGTGGTGGTTTCGGTACTGTGTACAAGGCGATCTGCCCTCGCTCTGGGGTTACATATGCAGTCAAGCGCTCGAAGCAATCCAGGGAGAGCCATAGTGAGTTCACCGCCGAACTCACCATAATTGCTGACCTGAAGCACCCCAATCTGGTTCAGCTGCAAGGGTGGTGCGCCGAGAAGGACGAGCTGCTGCTTGTGTACGAGTTCATGTCAAATGGCAGTCTGAACATGGCTCTCCACTCTTGTTCAGGTGTCCACCGTTATCCCAATCTCAATCTCAGCTGGGCTCGGCGGTACAATGTGGCCGTCGGCATTGCCTCTGTGGTTGCATACCTACATGAAGAACTTGAACAGCAGGTGATCCACAGGGATATCAAGTGCAGTAACATACTTCTGGATTCACATTTCAATCCCAAGTTGGGGGATTTTGGGCTTGCAAGGTTGAAGGATCCGAATACTAGCCCTCGGTCAACCTTGGCAGCAGGGACTGTTGGTTACCTTGCTCCTGAGTACCTCCAGATGGGGAGAGCCACAGAAAAGAGTGATGTCTACAGCTATGGGGTTGTGCTGCTGGAGATATGCACAAGAAGGCGGCCAATTGAGCGGGAAGCACCTGGCAGTATGAACATGTTGAATGTTGTCGATTGGGTTTGGAATTTGCACTCTAAAGGCAAGCTTCTGGATGCTGTCGATACGAGCCTGGATGGGGAGTATGACACAGAGCAAATGATGAGGCTGCTTCTTCTAGGTTTGAGCTGTGTGAATCCGTTTTCAGAAGAGAGACCTGTCATGAGGACTGTTCTAGGTATACTGGAGGGCAAGAATGAGCCACTGCCTGTTCCCAAAAAGAAGCCGCTGCTTGTTTTTGTTTCAAATCCACCTATTGATTTCGAGGGGATCGTTTCTGAGTGCAACCAGAGTACAGTTTCAAGTGATCTCTTTGAGCTGAAAATCGATATAAACTAGGTGAGAAGTTCTTTGCTGAAATATAAGCGCTTGCAAATATGATCCATATACTTATAATCTGTGTATCTTCTTAGTCTGTGAGATTGTTGCTCAGTTTTGTTCTCGTTCAAATTATGCCAATAAATAGTCCATGTAGTCTGTTGAATGACGCTAGCATTAGTTCAACACTTCAGCAGAATCACATCAAAGCTTCTCACAAATATGCATGTTTTGCTTGTCAGTTATCATGTATGATTTCTGATAATGAATATTCTTCAAGCAACATATAGTCTTCCCAGCATCTCATATATGTGTTGGCACAAGAACTGCGTTATGTTGTACTGAATGTTAATTCGTTATGTCCCCTTCACTTCAACAGAGAAGTAGCTGAAGGCACTAGTGCTATATTTTGCCTTGCTTGCAGCATTGTCTGGTGTAAAGGGAGCCAAATTAAATCACTGCTTTTCTGACTAAAATCATATCCAGCATACTTAGATTGTACAAGTTAAACAAACCACTGTACTGTGGTTAATTTGAAGTTCGTATTATCGGACTTCCAATGTTTAATCCATGAAATTTTGATTTACAGGTAGCTGCTGAGAAGACTAATCATGCTGGCAAACTCAAAGTTTTGGTGATAGTTTGCAGATGTTGACACTATCAACATGTAAATCCCACCTCGGAAGGACATATGGTTACAGATTGATGAGTTCCCGTCGACTTCGTGCAGAGGATATAACTCACTTGTTCCAAAGATTGTTTTGAATTCAGTGGAGAATATTAATCGCTTGCGCCACATGTTTGTAGCTCCATTCAGGATTATTCACCTGCATGTTTGTAAGGTCGCCGTCGATGTATGTTTCGCCCTGGAAAATATCTTGACAAATTCAGTGGATCGTGTTCATGTTTGCTTCCAAATATGATCCATATCCTTTTACTCTCTGCATTTCCTTAGTCTGTGAGATTGTTCCTCAATTTGGCTATAGTTCAAATTAGTATGTCAATAAGTAGTCCATGCAGTCTGTTGAATGACGCTAGCATTAGTTCAGCGCTTCAGCAGAATCTCATCAAGCTTCTCTGTTGTGAATAATCATTTCTGATAATATGCATGTTTAGCTTGTCAGTTATCATGTATGTTTTTTGAGAATGATTATTCTTCAAGCAACATATAGTCTTTCACAGCACTGTGATGTGATTAATTTGAGCTGGCTTAAGTTCGTACTATAAGACTTAAAATGTTCAATCGTCCATCAATGTTTTTGAGGGGTTAATAAATAAACTTTTGATGTACGGGTAGCTGATGAGAAGACGAATCATGTTGAAAACTTCGAAGTTTTGTTGATAGTTTGTAGATGTTGACACTATCAACATGTAAATCACACGGCGGAAAGGAAATATAGCTACGGATGGATGAGTCCCTGTCGAGTTTTTGCAGAGGAGAGAACTCATGTGTCCCAAAGATCGTTTTGAATTCAGTAGAGAATGTAGCACCGCTCAGGATTTTTTCACCTGCATGTTTGTAAGATCGCCCTCAATGTATGCCTCTCCGGCTCTCCCTGAAATCCTGACGACTGTTCGAATTTACAGCTCTTCACAGAGATGGCAAATGTTACAGGTTTTCCTCCGGAACATGATACGTTTTAATGGTATATTAAAAAGATCTTCATGGCCATTCCTTATTACTGTATGTATCTTGATATGGTCAGGGTTCCTATTAGCGCGGAGTCATGCTATTGGTAGGCCAGGGATCTGGGTTCCTGATCGAGATTCATACAGGCGACGCCCTCTGGGCATTCAGGAGGCGCAGTACCATGGGTCTTTATCCCTCCGAGGATCAGATTTGAAGTGGTTGCGGGCATCGAACGATAACGATAGAGGCCGTAGGACAATAAAACCTGAATCCTATCAAACCCAAAAATTCGTGGCTCAACTTTGATTCTTGCTCATGGTTTGTGACGGTTTGCGTTATCTTTTTTGTCGCTGATTGTTTAGCCTGATATATTTGTTAACTTTATGATCATGCATGATTTGCTTCAAACGACTAGTACATAATTCATCTTGCTTCGAATATATATATAGTTTTCACCAATCTAGACGACAGCTCAACCCAAAACTAACTAAACAAGAAAAACGTCGAAATAGTAATTAAGCAACCGGAGATGATTATAAAGACCAAAGTAATGTTCCTAGATGATCTACTCAAATGCCCACTGGTTCTCCCTTCGGATCTCCTCCTCCTCCGGCGTGAAGTCGTTCGTGATGTTGAACGTCTTGCGAATCTCGTCAACCGACTTGCCCTTGATCATGTCAGCGACCGTCTGGCAGCTGAGGTCCAAGAGCACCTTGATATCAAGATAGTTGGCAGCGAGGATGATGTCGAACAGCGTGGCCTGATCCACTTTGATGAACTTCTCGTCGAAGCTCTTGAGGTCCTCCTTCTCGTCGTCGGAGTTGCTGGCGACGTGCTTGTTGCAGTACTCAATGACCATGGCGAGGATCTTGGAGTTGACGTTGGGAAGAGGGACGCCGTTCTCGATGCAGTCATCCTCGATCATGTGGTGGATCAGGGGCGGACTCAGTGAATATATTCAGTGGGGGCACAAAGTTTGACCGGGGGCATTTCAATTGTAAATTCAAAATTTTCAGATATTTTTCTTTGAACGCTTAAAGGATTTGCCAAATTTGAGTGGGGGCGTAGGCCCCCACTCAGCTCTTCTTGGGTCCGCCCCTGTGGTGGATGGTCTGCGACATGGCCGCCGCCTCGTGCGTGATCTCGAAGCGCTCGCCGTCGGAGCTCACCAGCTCGATCGTCTTGCTGATCTTCTCGGCCGCGACCTCGTCGACGTTGCTGCTCTTCTCGGCCACGACCTCGCCGACGTTGCTGCTCTTCTCGGCCACGATCTCGCCGACGTTGCTGTTGTCGCCCACGACTTCGGCGATCTTGTTTTCGTCAGCCGTCGTCGGCTCCATGGTTCCTGCTTGATCTCTCGAGTCGAATCGCTCGATCGTTGGCGTGTCTAGCTAATAGCTTTCGATGGATCGACTACCTCGGGGGCTCTCATATTTAAAGGGCCAGACAAGGAAAGAAGAGACTGACCCGATATAGGAGTGTACTATTCAGGTTTCGATCGATCTCCTATCAGACACGGCGATGATCTCGTACAATCTAGAGTACGTATACGTTACGATGCATGATACATGTACGGATACAAGCTCTGCATGGAGTAGTACTAGTTTATGGGAACGTTTACGGTCCGACGTCTTGGTGGAGCAGGAAGGATGTGTCGTCCAGAAGTACGTGTATACGGTTGTCTGCGCAGATGACATCTGAAGATGGTGTATTGTGCTGGGATTGTGGATGGAGGCTGACAGATCTGGCTTGCTCCTTCGACGTCGTAGTCGTACGGGGGTGTCAGTTCTGGAATTCGATGACGTGTCCGGGACATGTTGCCCCGGTCTGATTCGTTTAACGACAATGATTTTGCTTCTGGAAAACTAGTTTGGAGGTCCGTAAAGCTGCTGATCAGCGATGGACCCGCGTCGGGCTCGGGTGAAGAGGTGATCTGTCTCGCTTCACTTTGGTATCTGTTTTGGTGGTGCCGAAGGAGAGAGATAGGCGTTGGTTTGTCACATGGGAGTATCCTATCTTTACAGATCTGTAAGATCGGTGTGTACGTGCTTTGTATCTTGTTCTTTTATTAATGAAATCGTATTACCTTGCA
Source organism: Poa pratensis (assembly GCA_947311845.1). Lineage (NCBI taxonomy): Eukaryota > Viridiplantae > Streptophyta > Magnoliopsida > Poales > Poaceae > Poa > Poa pratensis. Next base: position 31,783,316 of record CAMZMU010000079.1, on the reverse strand, counting down.
AAAAAAAAATCTGGATGATACGATGACACACAATATTTCACGTTTGAGTCCAACACATGCCATGAATTCAATAAAATTATCCATTAAAATCAAAAAAAAATTAGTCCATTGACGATAGGTGGGCTCATAAATGAGCTGTTTTGGTCAGGCCAGACCAAAAAAAATTGAGTTCTTAGAAAAAATCGAAACAATTGCTAAAAATGGATCTTACCGTGCTGAGTTAACTGGAAATATGCGATATCAAGAATTTAGTCTTCGGTATTGATTTTTTTTTACATACTAGGATATTTTTGGGGTTGAAAGGGCCAAAACTATCATACTTTCACAATTGTTTCTAAAATATTCTCGGATGAAATGATTAATTTTTCATGTGTTGAGCAAAGTGGGCAAATTTGAGTTCGTGATCAATCATCAGATAAAATTTGGTGAACACAATAGGTGTTGTTAATATGTATAAATTTGGGGTATGTGTTAGAACTAGCTAGCTCGGTAGTTGGAGTTTTTTTTGTTAAGAGATCATCTCTACTCCAAAGAAAGCTAACCTTTTTTTGGCCTCCAACTCAGCAATCACCATACACTACACTGGAACACTGCTAAGATAACACCACATTTAAACAAGTATGTTGCGGGACGCAAATTTCATATCTCATGTCACACAGCTCTCTTAGCTCAGACATAAACCATCAATGATTGTTTGACAAGAGGAACTAACAGGGGAAGAAGGAAGCATCGTCGATCAACCTCACGGACAAACAAAGAACACAAAGCGCCATGGAATCCGGAACCTAAGATCAAACTAGGGTGTGCATGGCGAAGATCACTTCAGCACAACCCAAGACCCCGAATTGACGAAACCTAATTTGAGTCCCAGAAGGCCTAAAAAATCAGCCAGAAGACATGGGGCCACTCCCATGGGCCCGAATAATCTAAATTAGGCTCCATCTCGGCGTCGTACTGACATGCCGTGGTGGACGCGGAGTACGAGGCGCGACACGGCAGCTTCCTCCCTGCCGGCATGTGGGAGCCACCGCCGGAGTCGTTCACTTCGGACGACGAGCGGGCCCGTGACGACGAGGACGACTAGCTGCCCGACCTTTCCTTACCGGCACATGAAACTACCCCAGCAGCGTCACTGACACCGAAGAAGGGGGCGCAGAATGAAGCCAGCGGCTAGATCAAACCCCACCACACGCCGGTGGCGAAACTAGAAACCTCAACCGAGGATATGCAGGTTCTTCAAGGCCGCCGGCGGCAATCGCATATGACACTTCCGGCGGCAGGCCATTGAGGCATGCAAGTTCTCAAGGCCGCTCACTGGGATAGCCATCTTCCTCATCGACGTGTAGTGGTTGGCGAGGCGCGGAATAAGCCTCCTTCGCTCACCGTAGTGATGACGGCGGCGCGGAATAGGCCTTCTTTTCTCGACGTAGGTTAAGTTTAGTTTGTTAAATTTCGTTTAGGTTTTGAAATATAAGTTTGTTAAATTTCGTTTAAGTGTTCGCCAAGCCACGGCTCAAATTTCATTCAAATATTTTATAATATATAATAAAATTGAATAAAATTTGAACCTTTGAATAAATTTGCATTCATCATTTTTTAGAGAGGCGCCACTGTGGGTGCACCTCCAATGTGTCGGACACATGTCCGGCACCCCAAAAAGGACCAATTGGGGGTGCCGGACACGAATTTGGCGTCCCCTGGAGATGCTCTAAGTGTCAGGACACGAATTTGCGGGCCTGATGCCACGAATTTGGTGGCCCCCTGTGGAGATGCTCTAAGTGCCAGAAAAGAAGAGCGTCTCAACCCCCACTAGGTACCATCCAGAAGAACTAACCTTCCAAACCAGTAACACTAGATTTATTGTACCGACAACAAAGTAGTTTTTCCAGATGCGCCTTTTTTTGTTGTTGCATTCCTTTCTTTCCTACTTGAACCAATTGAAATGATAAATGTTATCGCACAGATTATTTCTATCATATGCTTATGGACATAAATGTGTCAACATCACATGACAAGTTCACCTTTCCATTAAATTCTGATGTCGCTGTATCTAAGTAACAGAAGTAAACGGCCGAACGGCCTCATCAATGAAACAATGAAATAATTGACGACTAGTTTGACATCGTTCACATGGATTACTGAACAACATGAACAACAACTTCTAATGGATGACGTCTCCCATGTACAACAGTTGGTTCAAGTCACATGAGACTGCGAAACAGAATGGCCAGACAAAAGACTTTCACTTCTCCCCATCAGCTGCATTGAGCTCCTTGAATGGTACCAAACAGCATAATCTGAAGTAATGGATCATGTTGCTGAATAACGCCAGCTTCGCAAATTTTCGCAAGTGGCTGACGTTCGTAACGTTCACAGATGCATAAGGCTACACATGGTTGATTGGCGACAACAACTTATTGGTCAGTGATCCATTTTCAGGTCAGTGATCTTCTGGCAGGGTCCTCTACGTAACAGTTTTTCATGACGGCCTATTCATCATCTGTAGCTGCAGCCTTTTTATTCCTGGTAATTTTGCTTGCTGGAAAGTGTAGCCTCGCGTACAGTGGTCTTGGTGCTCTAGATATCCTATCAAAGCCCCTCACGCACACAAATCCTGCACATGTTCGGAACACATAAACATCTACGACATCATTCACGAGTAAAACTGTCACCGGAACCCTCCCAATAGAAACTCAATCAATAGCATCTACCCAGTTATAGCTTACTCCAACAATCCTCATGGATAAATACACTTTCCACCATTGACACGTTTTGTATACTTTTGTCTACCACTAATATGAAAATCATCCACGACAAATAATTCGCAAAGGTTTTCTTTGTTTGACAGATAAAACCGATATTTAATCCTTTCAGTGGCAGTTGAAGCATGAGGCCATAAAATATTCGTTTCTGCCTGGTGCGACAAAGTACACATAATTGGCAAATATCATATTTTAATGTATTTATACTTGTTCAGAAATATTACAAGTAGATTATGTATGAAAAAAATCTGTAATGCTATGCATTTATGGGCCTTGCAACTTTTTTTTAGCAAATACTAGGTATTAAAGATGTATCCTGGGCATGAAAAGGTCAAGAAACAAATGAAATAACTTTTTACTCTAGGAAATAATTTTGATCACATCCCTCCCCATTATGCAGGACAAGTCAGGCGACAGCATATTTTATATTTATTTGTAGTAACAGAGT